>JAYJMJ010074775.1:0-51329 GCA_036873875.1 Laminaria ephemera | reverse complement strand
GTTAGAAGCAACTGAATTTGCGACTACTTTAGCAATGAACATTGCGCCCCACCTAGATGGACTATCTAGTGCAATAAACGAATCGAGCCCATTTTCCCCTTCTGAAATCGATAGTAAATTAAAAATAGCAGTTTCTCCCGTAGTACTGTCATGTCTTGCTGGTTCACTTTATAGAGCGCTTAAATCACAAGCTCCAAATGCACAATTGGAACTGGTAAGCTGGAATGTTAATTCGCCGCAAGAGATACAAAAGGGGGATGTTTTGATGGGGGTTAGTTATGATACTAAAGGCGTATCAAAGGAGATATATACCAAAAAGCTAATGGCGCTTACTGGTCGAATTATTGTACGGCGAGAACACCCTTTGAAAAATACCATTATTAAGCCACAGGAGTTGAGTGGCTATGAAATAGCTTCCATGATAACCCCTGGTTGGAATGATAATTTCAGTTATGCATCTGAAATCCTGACAGAATATGCAGTTGAGCATAAGGTTGGCTTCCGTTCCGAGCATATATCCGCAATTATTGATGTTGTAGAACATACGGATATGTATATCCCACATTCAAATCTTTTTCCAATTGATAATTATCCAAGATTGCGGGCAAGTGATGTTTTGATTGAAGATGAGCCCTACAAGTATCCAGTTTATAGTTATGTGCACTTAAAAAATAAAAATAGCCCTTTGATAAATTGGCTACACTCTATTATCCAAAATGCCCTCATAGAACAAACTAATAAGTAAAACTTATAAGTCATATAAATACTCCTAATTAGCCGCATCAATCCATTTTGATTAATATTTCGCCATCGACAAGAGGTCACTAACGTGCTGGATGCAATATTTATTAATAATTAAGAGTATAACTAATGAAAAAATTAATCTCCCAACTAGCCATTGCAACAACTGTTGCATTTACAGGTACAGGTACAGATAAAGAGAAATTAAAGTTACTAGGCCCCGATTATATAATAGACAATTTAATAGAATTAGTAGATATTGTTAATTCTTTAAAATAAGGTTTACTATTAATAGTTACCCATATCGGTTTAACTTGCAAAATTGATCAGTATCACTTATAATATAGACCTACAATAAATAGGATTATATTATTTTACAATAATTATAGAAAGAAAATGCATGCCAGTACAAGGTATTTTATTTGACTGTGATGGAGTAATACTACACACAGAAAAAGCATATAGAAAAATGGTTTCAACTTTATTAACTGATAAGTATAATTATAGTATATCAGAAAGAGAAACGTCTAAACGTTGGAAAAAAATAAGAGCTAACACTATTATTGAAGATCTTGAAAAAGAAGGTATTGATAATATAGATGCATTAAAAATAGATCTTAATAGTTTGTTTGATAATTTTACTACTACACATGATATAGTAGCCCCTAATTTAATAGATGTTTTACAAAAGATCAATGATATACCAAAGGCTGTTTGTTCAGATGGTATTACATTAAGATTAGAGAAGCATTTTAAAGATCTTGATATTTTAGATGAGTTTAAATTTATTAACGGTAGAGATGTATCAAACACAAGAAAGCCAGACCCTCAAGTTTATATACAAGGTGCTGATAGGTTAGGTGTTGATATTGACCAATGCTTAGTTATTGAAGACTCTCCTTTAGGTTTAAAAGCAGCAATATATAGTGGTGCAATAACTGTTGCTTACTTAATGAAAACAGATTCTTTTAATGAGTTAAAAGAACTAGAGCCTAATTATATTATTAACGATATGGCAGAGTTACCTAAAATTTTAGAAAAAGAAAATATATATAAATTATAGATTAAGTTATAATTAATCTTGATATAGACTATAAAAATGACTAGTATATAAGTATACCTTATTTATTTTTATGGAAAATTTATGAAAATTTTAGAAAAAGATATTCAAGCAGTTTTATGGGATTGGGATAATACAATTTTAATGACTGCGTTATATTATAGAAAATACGCATTAAAATTTTTAAACACAAATGGTATCGAAATATCATTAGACCAATCATATAAACGTTGGCCAGTGTTTTTAAAAGAACAAGTTGAGAGCGATCTTATGGAAGAGTACTTTTTCCCTCAAGGTATGCTTATTCAATATATGAGTGGGGCATTTGATCACAGTATGGATAAAAAATACTTATCTGAAGGTGTGCTTGACTTACTTGAGAAAACATCAGGTATTCCAAATGTGATTGTATCAGATGGAATCTCTAGTAGAATCAATAAGCAACTTAAAGACCTTGGTTTAGATAGTTTTTTTACAAATGTACTAGGTAGAGATAACCTAAATTTAAGAAAGCCAGACCCTCAAGTTTACATAATAGGCGCTGAATCAGTAGGGGTTGATATAACAAAATGCTTGGTTATTGATGATCATGTTTTAGGTGTTAAAGCTGGTGTTGAATCTGGTGCAACAAGTATTTGGTTGCAAAATAAACTTTTTGGAGAAGAAAAAACTATGGAGCCCGCTCCATATAAAGTTATCAAAAGTATTAGCGAGATTATTTAACTAAAAGGCAACCTTATTTATTTTAAGGTTGTTTTTTTTTGTGAAACAGATACAATAATATTATAGCGTACTAAAATAATTAAATTAAAAAGGAGTTATAGATGATTAAAGTTGAAGGATTATTATTTGATTGTGATGGAGTTGTTTTAGATACAGATACACCGTACCGTCTGCTGGTATCAGATGCCTTAACTAATACCTATAACTACCCTATAACCCATGAAGATGCCATTAAACGCTGGAAAGGCTATAATGCAGTACAAATTGGCCAAGAGCTTACCTTAGAAGGGCATGATTTTGGAGATGTATTTGCCAATGATTTAATAGAACAATCAAAAACCTTTAGAGTAAATAAAGATGTTATAGTTCCTAATATATTAGATGTTCTAGAATATGCTAAAGATATACCAAAAGCAGTGTGCTCAAATGGTAGAACAGAAAGATTAGTTAATAATTTTGAAGATGCAGGTTTAACTGAACACTTTGAATTTATTAATGGCAGAGATAAAATTGGATTAATGAAACCTCACCCTGATTTTTATAAAATTGGAGCTGAAAAGCTTTGTGTTGATATTGAAAATTGTATAGTTGTAGAAGATTCTACACATGGGTTAGAGGCCGCTGTATTAAGTGGTGGGATATCAGTAGGTTTTACAGGAACCGGAAGTAATTATGATGATTTAAAAAAAATTAACCCTGATTATATAATATCAGATATGAACCAATTAATAGATATTATAAAAAAACATCAATAAAATAATAAATATACAATGTTAATTACACTATAAATACTAAATTAATATTTACATAAACCGAGGGTTTGTGGTATACTTGCTATCGTTATTAAGTAATATTATTAACAAAATTAAAAAACATATTCATAAAGCAATAAAGGAAAAATAAATGCAAACATTTGAACAACAATTAACTCAACTATTTGAAACAACACTTACAAAGCTATCTTTTGATACTCGCTTTGCTCGCGTGGTAATTTCAAACAGGCCAGAGTTATGCCAGTTTCAGTGTAATGCAGCTATGCCTTTAGCTAAAGTAGCTAAAAAAGCGCCTATTGAAATTGCAAAACTAATTATTGAAAACTTACCAGAAAATAACATAATAAAATCAGTTGAAGCAGTAATGCCAGGGTTTATTAATGTTAATATTACTGAAGAGTTTTTAGCTAAAGCAAGTAATGATTTATTAAATGATGATCGTCAAGGTTTAGTAAAAGATGAAAACCCTCGTAAAATGCTAATTGACTATTGTGGTGCAAATACTGCAAAACCAATGCATGTTGGACACTTACGTTCAACTATTATTGGTGAATCTATTAAAAGAATTGCTAAATTTGTAGGCCATGATGTTGTAGCAGATATTCATATGGGTGATTGGGGTACTCAAATGGGTATGCTAATTGTTGGTATTAAAGAACAACAGCCAAACCTACCATATTTTGATGAAAACTTTACAGGATCATACCCTGAAACTTCACCAGTAACTATGGCTGATTTAAGTGTTTTATACCCGGCTATTTCAGGTAGATGTAAAGAAGATGAGGATTTAAAAGAGCAAGCTCGTCAAGCAACAGCAGAATTACAAGATGGTAGAAAAGGCTATAGAGCTTTATGGGAACATTTTAGAACAGTTTCAGTAGCATCATTAAAAACAGATTTAGATGACTTAAATATTAATTTTGACTTATGGAATGGTGAGGCAAGCTCAGATCCATTTGTAAAACCAGTTATAGAACAAGTTAAACAATCAGGAGTATCTCGTATTTCTGATGGTGCATTAATTGTAGATGTAACTGCTCAAGGTAAGCATGAGGTTGCTCCATTATTATTACAAAAATCAGATGGTGCAGCATTATATGCAACAACTGACCTTGCAACAATTAAAGAACGTGTAGAAGAAATGAAAATTGATGACATGGTTTATGTTGTTGATGGTCGTCAAAGCTTACACTTTTATCAAGTATTTGATGTAGCAAAGCGTTCTGGTCTATCAAAAGATTCAACAATGGTACATGCTGGTTTTGGTACTGTTAATGGTAAAGATGGTAAGCCATTTAAAACTCGTTCAGGCGGTGTTTTAAAATTAAGAGACTTAATTAACATGGGCCGTGAGGCTGCATATGATAAAATGGTTGAAAACGGATCAAAAGAAAAGTTTGATGAAGCTCAATTACAAGATATAGCTCAAAAAGTTGGGGTATCTGCAATTAAATTTGCTGATATGCAAAACCATCGTTCTGCAAACTATATTTTTGATATTGAAAAATTTGTTCAATTTGAAGGTAAAACAGGCCCGTATTTATTATATACATATGTAAGAATTAGCTCAATGCTTAAAAAAGCTGCCGAAAATAACATTAACTCTGGTGAAATTTTACCAGCAATTAATGATGCAGAAAAAGGCTTAATGCTTACAATTGATAAATTTAAAACTGCAATTTTAAGAGCTCATAATGATAAAGCTCCAAATATTATGTGTGATTATGCTTTTGAATTAACACAAAGCTATTCAAGATTTTACAATGATTGCCATATTATAAATGAAACTGATAAAGCACGCCAAGCAAGTTGGGTTAGCTTATCTAAAATTGTAAGTATGCAATTAACACTAATATTTGACCTATTAGCTTTACAAGTTCCAGAAAAAATGTAATTAAACAAATTGCCTAGTTATAATTAACTTTATAGTTAGGCTTTTTTATATAAAAACTATTAAAAAAGGGTAAACATAAATGTCATTTGCTGATAATAATATAAGAGAAATTATATTCTTTCGTCATGGTGAAACAGATTGGAATAAAAAGAAAATATTTCAAGGTATAACTGATATTGAATTAAATGAAGATGGAATAAAACAAGCTTTTGATTTAAGCAAGGCATTATTAACTGAAAATATTGAATATATTTTATCTAGCCCTTTAAAAAGAGCAGAATCTACAGCAAAAATAGTTGCAAAAGAATTAGATATTCATGAAAAGATGCATTGTGAAGATGAAATTATTGAAAGAAACTTTGGTGTTTTAGAGGGTCAAAATATACCTGCAATGATGGAAGAATACAAAGAAATATTTAGAATAATGGATGATTTAGAAGATCCTGAAAGCCTGCATGTTAGATTTGAAGGTGCAGAATCAAAATTTGAAGTATTAGCAAGAGTATTTAAATGTTCTTGTAATTTTATGAAAAATAATTCAGAATATAAAAAAGTGGCAGTATCATGCCATGGTGGAATTTTAAGATATATAAACTTATACATAAACGGAGAAGTAACTGATTATGGTAACTGTGATTATATTAAAATAAATTGTAATGATTTAGACTCTCATTATGAAAAACTATTAACAAATAATAAATAATAAAGGATTATATTTAAATGAAAAACAAAATTTATAACGTTCTATCATATATCGCAGCTGTTTTAATGGTAGTATTTGCTATAATATTAGGTGCAAACTATTATATTGATAAATCAGTAGTAAAAATTAATGACCAAATTGCAGTTTCTACTAAAACTTTAAATGACTCGTTAGATAATGGTAAAGTAGTTCATAATTTATTTGTTAAAAACTGTATTATGGGTATTTGTGGTAAAGTATCTTTCTTTACAGCAAGCATTGCTAAATATGGTGTTGTAATTAAAGAAGGTGAAGAGTATAAAAAAGAAAACAGAGATTTATATGAGCTACTATCTAGCCAGCCTGTTGATTTTAAACTAAACCCAATAACTCAAATGATTGAGATTAAAGAAAACGGTATTGAGTTTGTTTTACTTAAAAACAAAAAGAAAGTTGTATCATTAAACGCTAAAGATGTAATGAGTGAATTTTCATTAAACGCTGTAGCATCATCAAGTAGTGATTTAACTTTAGATAATTTATCTAAAGTATTAGAAACAGTTTTAAATATTACAATTAACAAAGGTACAATTTATGTTGAAGATGACCTTGTAGTAAATTTTGATGAATTAAAAATATCTACATCAGGTGATGTTAAAGATGCTATGTTAAGCCAAAACTATAAGTTTTATATTGATCAGTTAAAATCAAACGATGAAAACTTTACAGGTTTAAATATGAACATAGACCTTGATGTTAATAATATTGAGCTTGCATTTATTCAAAAATACTTAGACATACTAAATAAATTAGAAATATCAGATGTGTTAGATAATTCGGACCAATCTGAATATTTAGTTGAAATGGCTAATTCAGCAATTAAATTTGTTGAAGATATTGATAAGAACAAAACTAATATTAATATTAATAATTACACAGTAGATACTTTAAATAAAAAAGACTCTACAGTTGCAAGCTCTTTAATGGTTATGGGTAATTTATCATTAGATGCTGATTTAGACCCTGTAGTAGATCTATCAGTTAAAATGACAGAGTCAGATGCAAATCAAACACTAGCTAATTTAGAACTAGGTTATAGCGCATATGATAATACTCAAGTTAAACCATTTATAAAAGTTGATGATAATACAGTAACATCTAAAGTTAAAATTATTAATGGTGATGTAATTATAAATGATCAGAAAGCTCATAATGTAAGTGGCATAATTAATGGTTATGTATCATTTGCAAAAGGTATGTTATCAATGATGTCTATGAGATAATTAATACCCTTAAATATATATATGTTTGTAATAAAAAAAGAAGTTTAAATTTAAGCTTCTTTTTTTGTTGTGTTTTATTATTATATAACCAAAATAGTCTTGCTTTATTTGATATATTAGATTAAAATAATTAGGAAATCATTAAAAAACTAATAATTAATTAAGAAAGAAAAATAATGTTAGAAAATATTATTGGATCAGAAGTATTATATTCTGGAATTATGTTTGTAGTAGTATTAAGTGTACTAGTATTTGTACACGAGCTAGGTCACTACCTAGCAGCAAGATCTGTAGGCGTTAGAGTTTTAAACTTCTCTATAGGTTTTGGTAAAGAAATTTTTGGTATCACTCGTAAAAACGGTGAAAGATGGAAAGTATCATTAATCCCTCTAGGTGGATATGTTGAAATGTATGGTATGGACCAAGATGAAGAATCTATTAAAGAAGAAACAGATAAAGAAAAATTAAAAGATGCATTTTATAATAAAAATGTATGGGCAAGAATATGGGTTGTTTTTGCAGGCCCATTAGCTAACTTCTTATTTGCTATTTTTGCTTTAACAGCATTATACTCAAGCTATGGTATTAAACAACCAGCTGCTGTTATTGGTGCGGTTATGGAAGGTATGCCAGCAAAAGCTGCAGGGGTTATGATTGGTGATAAAATTACTAATGTAAACGAAACTGAAATTAAAACTTGGGACGATTTACAAAAAACTATTTCAAGCTTACCTTCAGATAAAGAAATTTCAATTACTGTAGATAGAAACGGCGAAAATGTTAACCTAGTACTATTTGGTAAGCAAACAGATGGCGAAAACCTTTTACAAGAAAAAGTTAGCAGAACTATGATTGGTGTTATGTTAGCACCTGAGTATGTAGAAGTTCAAGAAGTAGGGTTAGTTGATGCATTTAATAAAGGTGTTGACCAAACTTATGCATTCTCTGCATTAATCTTAAAATCAGTAAAACGCATGGTAACAGGGCAAATGAAAGCTGATGTTGGCGGACCATTAACAATTGCTGAACAATCAGGTAAAGCTGCACAAGGTGGAATATATGCCCTTGTAATGTTTATGGTTATGATCTCAATAAACTTAGGTATTTTAAACTTATTACCAATTCCAGTTTTAGACGGTGGACACATTTTATACTGCCTAATTGAAATTGTTACATTTGGACGAGGCTTACACGAGAAAATTAAAATGGTAGCAAACTTTATTGGCTTAGGGTTATTATTAAGCTTAATGGTTTTCGCATTCTATAAAGATATAGACAGAATATTCTTTTAATCAATACTATAAAAAGTGGGTAGAAAAAAATGAAGAAAATATTTTTAACAACAACATCATTGGTTATGCTAAGTAATGTAGCAGTAGCACAAAATTTAATTGACGTTATTGAAATAAAGGGTAATAAAAGAATTCAAGAAGAGCTAATTAGTAGCTATTTACCATATACTGAAGGTTCAACATACTCTAAAGGTATTGAAAAGAAAATTGTTAAAACTCTATTTTCAACAGGCCTTTTTTCAGATGTTTTAGTAAATTGGGATAAAAAAACTAATAAGTTATTTATTGAAGTTAAAGAAAACCCAGTAATTAATAAAGTTGCTTTTGAAGAAAATGACGAAATTGATGATACATTACTAGCTAAAATAGTTTCATTAAAATCAAGAGGTGTTTTTACAACTAGTAAAGTTGAAAAAGATGTTCAAGCTATTAAAAAAGCATACAGAACTAAAGGTTTCTTTTTAGTTGAGGTAAGCCCTGAGTATATTATAAGAGATCAAAATAGACTTGATGTTATTTATACTATTAACGAAGGTGAAAAAACATTAATTGATAAAATCACATTTATTGGTAACAAAGCATTCCCTGATATTAAGTTAGAAAATGTTATTGCAACTAAAGAAAATAAATGGTGGAATTTATTAAATTCTAATGACGCATATGACCCAGATAGAATTGAATTTGATACAGAAATATTAAAAAGATTTTACCTACAAAAAGGTTATGCTGATTTTTCAATGTTAGAGCCTATTGTTGAACTTAAAAAAGATAAATCAGGATTTATTGTTACTTACACAGTAAATGAAGGTACAAAATACTTCTTTGGTGATTTAGATGTTAACTTATCAGACTCAAGACTTGATATTGATGTTGAAAAAATTAGAAACCTAATTGATATTGAAAAACATCAAGTTTACAATACAAAAGAAGTTGAAAAAAATATTGATAGAATAGTTGAAGAACTATCAAACCAAGGTTATACATTTGTTGAAGTTATTCCTATGATTAAAAAAAATAGAGAAACACAACAAATTTCATTAACATTTGATTTAAAACCAGGTAGAAAAATTTATGTTAATAGAATTAACATTGAAGGTAATGATAGAACAAGAGATAATGTAATTAGACGCCAACTAAGACTTTCTGAAGGTGATGCTTTACAAGCAAATAAACTACAAAGATCTAAAGACCGTCTAAAATATATAGATTACTTCTCAAAAGTTGATATAACACCTGAACAAACTGATTTATCAGATAAGGTTGATCTTAACGTATCAGTTGAAGAGCAAAGCACTGGTGAGTTTAATATAGGTGCTGGTGTATCTAGTTATGAAGGTATTTTAACAACATTAGATATTAAAGAAAATAACTTCCTTGGTAAAGGCCAACAAGTAAACTTTGGTTTATCATTATCAAGTAAAAGAAAAGACTTTAACTTAGGTATTACTGAGCCATGGTTTATGGGCCGTGAGTTACTTGCAGGTGCTGATATTTACTCAAGAGAAACATCATATGATGATGAATCTTCATACGATGAGAAAACAATTGGTACATCATTTAGGTTAGGCTTCCCACTTTCAGAGTATAAGAAAAATACTGTAAGAGTAAGACTAGAAAGCAAAGAAATTATTGATGTTGATTCAGGATCATCACAGTTTGTAAAAGAACTAGAAGGTAAAAATACTAAGCTTGCTTTATCAAACACATTATCTGTAGATACAAGAGATAGTGCACTTGTTCCAACTAAAGGTTACAACGCAAGTTGGACTTCTGAATATTCAGGCTTTGGTGCTGATATTAGCTATATTAAAAACACAGTTAAAGGTTCATATAACTATTCTATAACTGAAGACTATGTTATTACAGTAGCAGGTCGCTCAGGTTATTTATGGGACTTAAACGATGATACTCCAATTACTGAATTCTTTAGAGGTGGTGGTAGTACTTTACGTGGTTTCGCACCATCAGGTATTGGCCCAAGAGACTCTCTTACAAATGATGCATTAGGTGGTAAGTTTATGATTGGTCATAATGTTGAAATGAGATACCCAATCCCAGGAATGAAAGAAACAGGGGTTAATGGTTTACTATTTTGGGATGGTGGCTTAGTTACTGATATTGATGATCCGTATGGTGTTGTTGAAGATGATTCAGTATACCGTCAATCTATTGGTACTGGTATATTCTGGAGAAGCCCATTAGGACCACTAAGATTTGAATTTGGTATACCTATTGTAAAAGCTGAAAATGATGAAAAAGAAGTGTTCTCATTTAGTTTTGGTACAAGATTCTAATAATAAAAATAAAACATAAAATAAATAAAAGGATTATAACTTTATGAAAAAAACCCTAATAATATCAACTCTATTAGTATCTGCACTTGCACTAAAAGCTAATGCTGAAAATTCAGTAGCAGTAGTAGATACTAAATATGTTTTAGAAAACGCAATGATTACAAAAACTGCAAATGAGCAAATGTTAGAACTAACTAAAATTGCTAAAGCAGAAGTTGAAAACCAAGAAAAAGACCTTTCAGCTAAACAAACTGACTTATTATCTAAAAAATCAGTTTTAAATTCAGATACGTATTCTAAAAAAGAACAAGAGTTAAAAGAAGAGATTTTATCATTCAGACGTAAAATAAAAGAAGCTCAAGCAAAATTAAGTATCCAAAATCGTCAGAAAAAAGAACAAATTGCTGAAATTATTAGTAATGTTGTAGAAAAAATTTCAAAAGATAAAGGTTATAAGGTTGTAGTTTCAAAAACTTTCCTTATGTATAATGATGAGTCTATTGAAATTACTAAAGAAGTTTTAAAACAAGTTAATATGGAAAAGCTACCAACAGTAGAGTAATTCTCTCAGTTTTAAATAGAAAACACCAATTTAAAGTTGGTGTTTTTTTTATATTGATATACGTCAGTATTAAATTATCGTTAAGAAATATATATAAAGTATAATATAAAACTTTACACGCAGGTTATTATTAATTATAATAATCTACATACTTTAACTAACTTTTTTAATGGCTACTTAGGAGGCTATTATGGGACGATCTTTCTACGGATTTTTTAAAAGTGCTAATGCAGAAGATAAATATTCAGATTATGTTAGGTTGTCTTATAATCAGAACCCTTTTGGTATTAACTTGCACGCTTTATCATCAAGTAATAATCTGACGATAGAATGTGCTGAGAAAAATCATGGTGGTGGACATGGACATGACTATAATAATATGGTTATTAAAATTCACTATCAAGATGAACATGAAAAGAAGGACTGGGAATATAAAGGTTCTTTAAAAACTATTGCACAGCTTATTAAGTTTTATGCAACTGAAAAAAAGGTAAATAATAATCTAGAAGAAATTGCTCTTGATAAAAAATTAAGAACCAGTGGAATTTTAGATACTATTATTAATTGTCATATTTTAGATGTGGTAATTAAGGCTTTTGATAGAATGATTGAAGGAGAAGCATTCTTTTTTCAAAAAATCAAAAAAAGCACTGCCCGTAAAAGAAGTTGCGTTAAAAAACAACAAGCAAAATCATCATCTGCCGTTTTTGTTAAGCCTAAACCTTTTAGTCTATCAAAATCAAATGATCCAATGATTGCATCAGTAAGTTATAAAGAAACTGATGATAATTGGGAAATAGCTGATCAAGAAGGTGATCATGTTTATTCGGTTTTAATTTCAAAAGAATTAAAACATGGTAAACATGCTATAAGTGTTATTATTAATAATAAAGAAATTATTATTGATAAAAGCTTTTTAACAGCACAAGATTTAGCTAATAGCTGTTATAAAAGCTTAACTGCTTATAAATTTGATGAAATGGATCACCAAACTCTTTTTGCCAAGATTTATATCCAAGCAAAAGAAAAAATTGGTGTAATTACACAAAAGCACCATTTGATTGTGATGCCACGTTGGTTATCATTAGCTGTTTTTAACAAGGCGTTAAACCTTGTTGAGATAGAAAAAGCCTCTCAAGAGGTTGCAGCATAATGTTAATCGGTTATAGTTACGAGACTAAAAAAGGAGCAAAAGCTCCTTTTTTTTATGTCTAAAATTTATATTTTATTATGGTCTTGTGTGGAATAGCTCTCTTACAAGGTCTAAATCTTGCTGAGTATCAACACCAACCGGCGCACTATGAGTCATCGCTACGTAATACTTTAAGCGAATATCTAAACCACGCAGTTGCTCAAGTTTTTCTTGTGTTTCTAAAGCTGACTGTTCAGATTTAACAAAATTTTCTAAAGCAGATCGTCTATATGCATAAAAACCAATATGGCGTTTAGCAATTTTAGTACCATGTGGTATTAAGCTTCTTGAAAAATAAAGAGCTCTGCTATCTGAATCAGTTGCTATTTTAACTAAGTTAGGGTTATTTAAATCATCTTGTTTATCAATTAAATGAGAATATGTAACAACATCAGCCCAAGGTTTTTCATCAAAAACTGCAACACAGTCTTTAATTAGCTGTGGGTCTAGTAAAGGTTCATCACCTTGTACATTAATAATAATATCTGTTTGTTCGTTAGTATCTTTTTCCATTTCTAACATTGCTGCATAAATTCTATCAGAACCTGAAGGTAGCTCAGGTGCAGTCATTACAGCTGTGTAGCCATTATCTTCAACTACTTTTTTTACTCTTGTATCATCACATGCTACAATAATTTTACCAATGTTAGCTTTTTGTGCTTGTTCACAAACTCGTACAATCATCGGCTTACCGTGGATATCCATTAAAGGCTTACCAGGTAACCTAGTTGATGCGAACCTCGCAGGGATAATAATTTGAACTTTTTGCATTTTGTATATACCTTTCATAATATTATATAACACCAAAAATTATAATGTATATTGATAATATATACAATAGATAAGGTTAATATATTTTAGTTTTAAATTAAGATAATTAATAAGGTTACTGATAATTATTCGTAATTATTTTTTTCTTGCGCTAATTAATTCAACAGCTTTTTTTAAACTCATTGTTTTAACGGTAATTTCTTCAGGAAATGCCTGTAATTCTGAGCGATTTATACGTGGATCAAAAATAACGAATACACCTTCATCATTAATTGTCCTTATTAATCGTCCAAAAGCTTGTTTTAAGCTCATTCTAGTTACCATATTGCGATATTGCTTACCAAAGTACTCTTCACGGTTATTCATTAATATATTAGGCACAGGGCGAGGCAGCTTATCACAAACTACTAAGCTTAATGACTCCCCCGGTACATCAACACCTTGTTTTAAAGCATCGGTACCAATTAAACATGATGAAACATCTTCTTTAAAAATATCAACTAAAGTAGATACGTCCATATTTTGTAAATGTTGAGCATATAAATTTAAAGAGTTTTTCTTTAAAGCTTCTTTTAATATATTATAAACACCTTTTAATCTGCTAACTGCAGTAAATAAACCTAAAGCGTGGCCTTTATTAGCATTAAATAAAGCAGAATATGCTTTTGCTAAAGCTACTTGGTCGTTATAATTAACATCATCAACTATAATAACAGTTGCCTGCTTTTTATAATCAAATGGAGTTTTCGCTTGATGTAAAGTAAGTTTTTTACTTTCTAAGTATTGCACACCAGTTAATTCTAAGGCTGTTTTCCAGTCTTTATCTTCTTTTATTGGTTTATCATTCATAGTTGCAGATGTTAGGTTAACTGATTGTAAATGACGTAAAACTTTGCTTGAAAATGGTTTCATTGGGTTTGTATAATGGCGTTTTACACCCAAATCAAAAATTGTACCATCACTCATTCGGTTTAGTTCTAAAAATGTAGTAAAGTGTTTTTTCTCTTGCTGTTTTAGCGCACTAATCCATTGCTCTAAAGTATATTGCATTTTAACTTTAATACTATTTTGTAAGCCACGCAGTTTTTGCTCGGTTCTTAACTCATTATTATCTGCTTCTTCAGTAAAGTACTGCTCAAGTAAAATATCAATTCTATCAACTATCATGCTTAAGTTCTTTTGAATTTCTGCAAGTAGTTCAAGCATTAAATTAGCTTGAGGAATTAATGCTAAATCTTGATCTGTTTTATCATTATTATTAAATAAATATTTAACATCAGCTTCTAAATTAGAATAGGGATTGTCGCGGTTTTGTTTTAATGTTGTTTCATAAAGTAATTGGAAAAATAACTGTGATAGGTTTTTTTCTTTTTCAGCATCTTCTTCAGGTTCAGTATTTTTCTTTTCTAATGATTTTGCAAGTTTAATAAACCAATCATTATAAGGCATGTGGTTGCCAAGTTCATTAATTCTATACATATTATCTGATATTTTAGCATCATCGGGTAAATATTGTAAAACTTCTGAAAGGCGTTGCATTAGCCCTTTTTTATTTCTTAATCCTAAAAAGTCGGTAAATTCTTTTAATTGCCTTGCTGATAAAAACGATGAAAAAGTATCATCAACCGCGGTAAATAATTCATGTGACTCATCAAATACTACAACAGGAGGTAATTTAGTTGGCTCGTTAAAATTAACCAAGCCTTCAATTGCAGTTAATGCATGGTTTGATACTATAATATCAGCACTGTTAGCATTTTGGATTGATTTTTCAATAAAACATTTTTTAAAATGAGGGCAAGCAGAATAAATACATCCATTATCTGAATCTACATAATCTGAAGATCTTTTTTTATGAATACTAAATAACCATTGAGGAAAATCACCTGAAATGATATCACCGTCTTTAGTATTTGCAATCCATAAAGCAATAAAGCCATTAAAATATTGTTTTTGTTTATCAAATAGTTGCATTGATTTTAAAAGGCATAAATAATTTTGGCGACCTTTTCTTAAAGCAACCTTAACATCATTAAATTCAGCTAATGAATCTAAAACTTGTTGTTGTAAGTTTTTAGTAAAGGTACTAATCCAAACTGGAACTTTATTTTGTTTTGCAAATAATAATGATGGCGCTAAGTAACCATAAGTTTTACCAATACCAGTTGGTGCTTGTAATAAAGCTACATTTACACCTTCATGCATCATATCTGCATTAAAATTATTAGCTAATACTTTAGAATATTCTAATTGTTGAGCTCTGGTTGTTCCACCTTGTTTTTCAATTATATTATTTAAAGTTTTTTCAGTGTTTTTTTCACTAATTGGTTTAATAGTTTCATATTCATCATTAAAAAATGTGTATTGCCACTTTTTTAAATCTTTATGTGAGTTTAAAAACTTTTGCTCTGGTGAGTGGATTGATCTTATTTTAGCCAAGTCTAACTCAAACAGGCTATTTAATATGGGTGCCCAGTTCCACTTTTTAATATACATATAGCTAAAGGTATTTATATACAGTTCATCTTTATATTTTACACTATTGTATAAGGTTTCAATTATTTTATAAATAACAATTGCTTCATCTTCAGGAGTTTTAGGATCTTTAATTTTTAAAAATTTTGATATAGATTTAACCGAAGGTGCAATTTTTAAAGTAGGGTTTACAAATGCAAACAGCTCTAATACTTCAAAAATAGAGTTCATATTTAAATCTTGCAAAGCAATGTCTAAGCTTGCTAAGTTTTGGATATTTTCTTGTAAAATATAGCGTTTAAAATCACTATGTTCATTAAAAATAGATATTTGAGAACCATCATAAATGTAAAATATGCCAAAGCGTTCAATAACTACATTGATATTTGGTAATGTTTTATTAGTAGTACTCAAGTTAGAAATATCCCTTTTTGTAAAATAATGCTTAAAAAAAATCTTTCTTTATGGTAAGATATTTATATAATCATTACAAGAAAATTATTCACAAAGTATGGTAAATGCGAGAAAAATGAAAAAATTATTAATTATAATGACTCTATTTTTAATGAGCTTTAATACAAATGCTCAAGAATTAAAAATTAGCTTCAAAGAACATATCCAAAATTTAAAATCTGAACTAGCTGCATCAGGGCATGATGCAAGCGTATTAGATGAGCTATTTAATGGCTCGTTTATTATCAATAAAAGAATTAAAAAAAGTTTTACTAGCCAACCTGAGGTTAAAGCAACATTTGATAGTTACGTTACTAAGAAATTATCAAATTGGAGAATATCTAACGGTCGTAAAAAATACTTAAAGCATAAAGAGTTTTTAAAAACTGTTGAGGCAAAATACAATGTTCCTGGTGAAATTGTTGTAGCTTTATGGGGTGTAGAAACAAACTATGGTACTTACCCTTTAAAAAACAATGCAATAAAAGCTTTAGTTAATCTTTCATATATTCATCCTAACCCTAAAAGAAGATCATATTTTAAAAGCGAATTATTTGCTGCGATGAAACTAATTAAAAGGTTTAATTTTGATCCTAAAACTTTAGCAGGGTCATGGGCTGGTGCTTTAGGGCAATGCCAATTTATGCCTTCAAATGTATTAGCATATGCAGTAGATGGTAATAATGATGGTAAAATAGATATTTGGAACACTGAAGAAGATGTACTAGCATCATCTGCAAACTTTATTAATAAATTAGGTTGGAATAACACCTTAAAAGGTTATCACCAAGGGCAGATACCTAAAAACTTTAAAATTTATCAAAAAAGAGCTTTTAAAACTTTAAAAAGTTGGAATGCTGAGGCAGTTGTATTAAAAGATAAAACTACAAAATTAGCAAGTAATACTAAGCTAAAACTATTTGCACCAATAAATAAAGACAAAAAGGTTTATTTAACAAGTAAAAACTTTGATGTTATTAAACGTTGGAATAATTCAAATTACTTTGCATTTTCAGTATTAGCATTAGCTGATGAAATTAAAAAAACTAAATAATAAAAATAAGAACTAGAATGGGCAAAAAAATTACTATGAAAATATTTATTAAACTAGCAACAGTAGCTTTATTATTACAATCATGCTCATTGCCTCAAGCAATAAGTTATAACCTTACTCATTCTTTAGGTGCATCAGCTCCTCAAAGTGCGCCATCAATTACTAACGAAAAAAGGAAAATAGGTAACCCTTACCAAATTTTTGGACGTTGGTACTACCCTCAAAGCCAATCAGAAGGCTATAGAGAATACGGTGTAGCATCATGGTATGGTAAGGATTTTCATGCTAAAAAAACTGCAAATGGTGAAGACTATAACATGTACTCATACACTGCAGCTCATAAAACATTACCTTTGCCAACTTATGTAAGAGTAACTAATACTCAAAATGGTAAGTCAATCGTTGCAAGAGTAAATGACCGTGGACCATTTGTAAAAGACAGATTAATTGATATGAGTTACTCAGGTGCTAAAGCATTAGGTTTTGATGAGCAAGGTACCGCCCCTGTATTAGTAGAGGCTATTAGCATATACGGTGGTGATGTTAAAAAAGGTAATTACAAAAAACCTACAACTGTTAAATATGCAAGTAAACCTAATAATGCTAATACTAACAGACAGTCATACACAAATAGTAGATATAAAGCACAAACAAAACCACAGGCAAAACCTTTAGTGAATAAACCTACACAAGGTTATTCATTTACCAATAGAGTATCAAATAAACAAAATATAAATAATAAAAAAGAAACAGCTAGTAAATTTAATGAAAATACTGTAAAAGATAATAGCTATACAAATAATACTGTAAGTGCAAACACTATTGTAAATACAGGAAGCTACTTTATTCAGTTAGGTTCATTTACTGATATTATGAATGCAAGGCGTTTATATTACCAAGCAACACCTAAGTTAAGTGGTGTTAAAATTAAACAGCTACAATTAAATGATAAAGTTTATTACAGAGTAGTAGTAGAGAATGTAAACCCTGACCAGGCAGAGTCTAAATTAGAGCAAGTAAAACAAGCAGGTTTTTATAATGCTATAGTTGGTAAAAAATAAATAATAAATAATAAACAAACTAAAACTACCCTAAATTATCACCTTTAACAAACAAGGATATATATGAAAACAATTTTTACATTAGCAATAACACTTTTTACTTTATTAATAAGTGTTGATTCATTTGCTAAGAATCAAAATATTTCAGCTAAGGCTTATATCGTAAAAGATATTGAGCAAAATAAAATACTACTTTCAAAAAATGCAGATAGGTACTTACCACCTGCAAGTACAACAAAGTTAATGACTTTATATATACTATTTGAAAAAATAGAAAAAAGAGAATTTAAACTTAAAGATTATTTAACAGTAAGTAAAAAAGCACGCCAAGCAGGTGGCTCAAGAATGTTTGTTGATGAAGGCTCTAAAGTAAGAGTAGTTGATTTAATGAAAGGTATTGCAGTTTCATCAGGTAATGATGCAAGCATTGTTATTGCTGAATCAATTGCTGGTTCTGAAAAAAACTTTGTTAAACTTATGAATAAAAAAGCTAAAGAGCTAGGTATGGAAAAAACTAACTTTGTAAACGCTACCGGGTGGGATGATAAAGGCCATGTAAGTACAGCTTCAGACTTATCAATTTTAGGTGAAAGAATTTATAGAGATTTTCCTCAGTATTATAAAATATTCTCATTAAAAAGCTTTAAGCATAATAATATTCGCCAATATAACAGAAATACATTACTAGGTAAGCTAGGTGTTGATGGTTTAAAAACTGGACACGTTCGTTCAGTAGGTTATAATATGGTAGCATCAGCTAAAACAAATAATAGCAGATATATGGTTGTAGTAATTGGCTCAAAAACTTCAAAGTTAAGAGCATCAGATGTTAAAAACTTACTTGAAATGTCATACAAGCAATATAAAAATACTAAAATATTATCAAGCGATGAAATTATAGCTCAGCAAAAAGTATTTTTAGGTGATTCAAAATATGTTGATTTAGGTGTTGAAGAGAATTTATACATCAACTTAACAGAAAAAGAATTTAAAACACTTAGAATGACTGCTAATTACGATAATATTACAAGAGCTCCAGTTTATATTGGGCAAAAACTTGGTACATTAGAAATTACTTATAGTAATATTGATAAGCCAATGTATATTGATTTAGTAGCAAAACAAGCAAGTGAAGAACTATCAGGGTTAAGCTATTATAAAGAATTAATAGATTATAACTTAAATAAGCATGAGTATATAAACAAATAAAATATATAAAGGGGAGTTTTACATGTTAGATAAATCTAAATTTATAGTTTTTGAAGGCCTAGATGGCTCAGGTAAAACAACCCAAATTAATATGCTTGCTAATTATTTAAATAATAAAAATATACTAACTAAATTAACTAAAGAGCCAGGCGGTACAACACTTGGTAATTCTATTAGAGATTTAATTTTAGCAGATAATGATGATTTAGACGCATTATCAGAGTTTTTATTATTTTCAACATCAAGATACCAAAATATAAAATCTAATATAGAACCATGGTTAAATAAAGGCTACACAGTATTATCTGATAGGTTTTATTTATCAAGTTATGCATACCAAGTATATGCAGGTGGGTTAGATTTGGAGTTTGCAAAAACTGTTACAAATAAAATAGTAGGGCAGTACCAACCTGATATAACTATATTACTAAATATTGATGTTAATAAAGGTATTAATAGATCTTTAAATAATACAGTATCTGAAAATGAAAAAAGATTTGAAAATAAAGAAATTGCATATCATAATAAAGTAAAAGATGCATTTATGAACATGGCTGCAGAAAATAACAATATAATAGTTATTAATGCTGAACAAGATACTTTAAAAGTTCATCAAGATATAACTGAAGCATTACAAGAAAAAGGAATTATATAATGTTTGAAAATTTGACTCCTCTTATTGGGCATAATAAACAACAAGCTGATATTATTAATTTAATAAATCAAAATAAATTACCTCATGCTATTTTATTACATGGTGCTAAAGGTATTGGTAAGGCAAAATTTGCAAACTACTTAGCATTAATGACTATTTGCGGAAATAACCCAGTGCAAAATAAAACAAAATTTAGCATTAATACAAACTCAGCTCAGTTTAAAAGAATACAAGCAGGTAGTTTAGATGAATTTAAACTAGTGCAACCACTCGATGGTAAAAAGCAAATTAATGTTGAGCAAGTAAGAAGCTCAATATCAAACCTAAACTTAGTAAGTGATACTAAAAGAATTATTATTATTGATACTATTGATGATTTAAACCCAAATAGTGCTAATGCATTATTAAAAACTTTAGAAGAGCCACCTGCAAATACAATGCTTGTGCTAATTTCGTCTAATCCTAGTAAATTATTACCAACTATTGTTTCTCGTTGTAGAAAAGTTAAGCTTGATAATTTATCAGTAAGTCATATTGAACAAATTTTAGACCAAGAAAATATTAAAGGCAGTAATGTTGATCAAGCTTTAGAGTTTTCAAACGGAACTGTTGCAAATGTTTTAGATTTTTTAACTGATGGTAAAGTAATTTTAGATCATTTAAACGATTTTTTTGCATTAAAGCAAATCCATGCAGTAGATGTTATTAATATTAGTGAGAAATTAGCTGATAAGAAGCTAAAAGAAAGCCTTGTGTATTCTCAGTTACAAAATATGCTATACAATGCATCAAAGCTATCTTTAGGGCTTGAAAGTGCTTTAAATAACGTTGAATGTGTTAAAGCAATGTCATCTAATTACTCAGATGTTAAATTACAAGAAGCTTATGATAAATTACTAGAGGCTAAAAAAATGCGTGATGGTATTAATATTGGTCAAGCTCAATCATTAGAATCAGTATTTAGCTTATTTATATAATTTTAATACTGCCTTTTAACTATTAAAAATAAAAAAAAGATCTTATAAAATATAAGATCTTTTTTATGTCATGTTCTACTTAGTTGTTTTGGTGAGTAACTTCTTGGATTACTTCATCTTCAGCAACTGTAGTAGGGTAATTCTTTTTAGCAAATCTTAGTAGTAATAAACCACCAATAGCTGATATTGTTGACCCAACTAAAATACCTACTTTAGCTTCAACTATATGTGTAGCAAAGTTTTCACCATAAGCAAGTGATGATACAAATAAGCTCATTGTAAAACCAATACCTGCAAGCATAGCTACACCAGATATATGTACCCAGTTACAATGCTTAGGCAGTTTAGCAAGTTTTAACTTAACTGCAATAAACACAGCTGATAAGATACCAATTTGCTTACCTGCAAATAGCCCTAATATAACACCAAGTGTTACAGGTTCAGTTAATACTGCCATTGTACTACCAGATAATGATACACCAGCATTTGCAATAGCAAATAAAGGCATAATATAAAATGCTACAGCAGGGTGTAAGTCATGCTCAAGTTGTTTTAATAATGAACGACGGTTCCCCGGAGTATATAAAGGAATACAAAAAGCGATAACTACACCAGAAATTGTTGCATGAACACCTGATTTTAATACACAGAACCATAATGCAAAACCAGCCATCATATATAATGAACCTTTAGAAACATTCATTCTGTTCATAGCAATTAACATAGCGAAGAATAAACCAGCCAAACCTAAGTTAGTAACTGATAAGCCATGAGAGTAGAAAATACCGATAATTAAAATAGCACCTAAATCATCAATAATTGCAAGAGCAAGTAAAAATACTTTTAATGAACTTGGTAAACCTTTACCAACAATTGAGAATATACCAATAGCAAAAGCAATATCAGTTGCTGTAGGTATTGCCCAACCTGAAATATTATCAGGGTAAGGTTCATTTATAAAGTAAAATATTAATGCCGGGGCAACCATACCACCAATTGCGGCAAAAATAGGTAAAACTATTTGAGAACGCTTAGATAATAAACCTTCCATCATTTCTCTTTTAAGTTCTAAACCAACTAAAAAGAAGAATAAAGTCATTAATCCATCGTTAATCCATAAAATCATAGGTTTTTCTAAGTTTAATGGGCCTTCACCAATTCTGATTTGAGCAGTTGTGTTATATAAAAGGTCTTGGTACCAAGTAGCAAGTGGTCCATTAGCTAAAAACATTGCTAAAATAGCACAAAGTAGTAAGATAATACCTGCAGCAGCTTCCATTTTTGTAAATTCACGTAAAGCAACCATCGGCTGATAGAAAACCTGTTTAGGGTAGCTTAACTCATTATTATTTTTCTCAGACATAACATCTCCTATTATCAATATTTTTATTAATTATTATAATTTCAACATATAATAACCCATAATTGTCATATATTTCAATAGCTGGTTAGTAATGATATATAAATAGAAGGAGTTTTAATATAAGTGTGCGACTTTAAAATCACATATTTATTAGCACAAATAAAAAAAGGCACTCATAAATGAGTGCCTTTTTAATACCTTATCGGTCGAAATTACTGTTCAAATTTACCATTTTTACATGATAGGTTTTGACCATTTTTAATAATTTTAGTACAAGTAAGTAACAATTTTGCATTTCTTACTGCAAAACGACCACTTTCTTTTAAAGATTTACCTTTAAAATCAGCTAAACTAGGAATAGCTATATACATACCTAAACCATGTCCAGCACTTTTACTATTATTAGGATCAGCTTGTAATGTAATATTTGGATCTTTAACATTTAAAGCCATATTCTTAATTTCCATTTTAACATAAAGGATTAAATCATCTTTTCCAATTGAAGGATTTCCAATTCCACCAAAAGTATGTAATGGATAGTAAGGGCTATTTGTACCAACATTACCTGAAAGTACCGAAAAACGGTATCTATAAGTAGTTGTTAGTGATAATGCATGAGCAGAAGAGTAAGATGATGATGTGCGATAGTTTAAAGTATCTTTATCACCATAAAATGGAGTGTTTTGCTTAGCCATACGGCTACTTACGCCACTTCCACCACAATCAATACTAGGTGCAAGCTGATTTACATAAGCTCCAATATTACATCCTCTTTGTTCAATAAATTTCTTAAGGTTTTTTAGCATCGTATTATTGATCGCATCAGATGAGTCACCATCTTCTGCAGAAACTAAAATGTTATAAAAATTAATGTTTAATGCTCTTTGTGATAAAGGCATCCAATTATCAAGACGAGGCGACCTTATGCCTTGTTTTTGAGCGTTGTGTGTTAACTTATAGTATAGTTTTGGATAACTATGGTAGCTATCTGCATAAGTACTAGTGCTAACAAATAATAAAACAGTTGTTAAAAAACTCAAAATTAAGTTTTTCATTTCGACCTCCTAGGCCTTTAAATAAAAGTGTTTGGTTACTTTAATTATGAGGTTTAATACAAATAAAGTCAAGAAAAATACCCCTAAAGATTAACTTTGGGGGTATCTAAGTAAATGAAAAATATAAACTATTTATAGTATTTTGCTATATAAAAATATAACTGACAGGCTTATCTAATTTCAATAAATGCTTTGCTTTTTAAGCTCTTTAAAAACTGACGTACCTTACGATCAGCAACAGTGTTACGTAAATTATTATAAATATTAGCTCTGATATTTTGTATTTGTTTTGAGTGAACAGTACGCTCATCTAGTAAATAAACAAATTCAGTATTGTTTAAGCTATTGCTTTTAATTTTTGAAAAAGATCCAGCTTTTAACTTACTTAATAAGTCTAATGACTTTTTATTAATTTTTTTAGCATTTTCCCAATCATCTTGCTTAGTTACTTTAAATTTATACGTTGTTTTTAAAGTTTGGATATAATTTTTTAAATCTGTATATCCGTTAATATCTTTAGCAAGAGTATTAATTTCTTTTAATTGTTCATCATTTAAGTTTTTAGCAGTAAATTTAATATATTTAAACTGAGTGTGATTTGATAAATCTAAATTTTGTGTTTTAGTAGTTTTATCAAGTTTAATTATATACCAATCATTTCCTTTTTTAACAGGTTTTGAAAATTGCCCTTCATCAAGGCTTGCAATTGTATTTTTTAAGTTAAAGTTTAACTCATTTAAAGTAAAGGTACCTAATAAACCACCTTTTAACTTAGTTGCCTGATCATCTGAGAATAGCTTAGCAGTACTTAAAAAGTCTTCACCGTTCGTAAGTTTTTTATAAATGCTATTTGCTTTTTTCTCATCTTTTCTTGAGTTATTAGTACTTTCAACAATAATTTGAGATATAGTGTATTCTTCTAATAAGTTTTGAGCAATAACATTTGCAAGCATACGATCAACTTCATCTTCATCAATTACAATACTTGGTAGTAATTTGTTTTGAACTATTTTTTGTTGATATAGGCTGTCTTTAATTTGTTCTTTAGCAGTATCTCTTAATTGTTTAGGTATGCTATTAATTAAAGTATCAGTTTTTAGCTTTCTTTGTTTTTCAATTAAGCCAATTGCTTGGTTTAACTCATTATTTGAAATGCTAATTTTATTATTTTTTACAAATTGGCGTTTAAGCTCTTCATTTATTAACTGGTCTAATGCTTGAGTTTTTAGAACATCAAATTCTTTTGAATTTAAATTTCTTTTAATTAATAGCTTACTTAAAGTAATACGATCTTTAAGCTCTTGTAAAGTTATTGCGTTTTCATTAACATTGGCAATTACCATATCAGTAGTTGCAGATGCGTTAAATGCAATTACACTTGCAGTTAAGATCGTTAGTAGTTTTTTCATTGTCTTTTTATTCCTCATCAGTGTTTTCTTCATAAGCTTTTACAATTTTTGATACTAAATCATGTCTTAAAATATCTTTAGCTTTAAATGTAATTATTGATATGTCATCAATGTTACTTAATTTGCTAACAGCATCTTTTAATCCAGATTTTACTCTACTAGGTAAATCAGTTTGTGATAAATCACCTGTGATAACCATTTGTGAGTTCTCACCTAATCTTGTTAAGAACATCTTCATTTGCATTGTAGTAGTGTTTTGCGCTTCATCTAATATAATAAAACTGTTTTTTAAAGTTCTACCTCTCATATAAGCTAAAGGAGCTATTTCAATAACTGATTGTTCCATCAGCTTTTGAACTCTTTCTGCACCTAACATTTCATTTATTGCATCAAAGAAAGGTCTTAAGTATGGGTCAATTTTTTCTTCTAATGTTCCGGGTAAAAAACCTAGGCTTTCACCTGCTTCAACAACTGGGCGGGTTAAAATAATTTTTGAAACTTGTTTTTTCATTAATTTTTCAACAGCAACCGCAGTGGCTAAATATGTTTTACCAGTACCTGCAGGCCCAACACCAAAGCTTAAAGTATTATTACGTAAAGTAGTTACATAGTCTTTTTGCATTTGTGTACGAGGGGCAATTTTACTTAATGGAGTTATAACTAAGCTTGCATTTTTTGCAGTATAATTTGATGAGATATCATCAATAACATTGCCAGTACTATCATTTTTTTGTTCTTGTTTATTTTTTAAAGATGAACGCTCTATTTGTAAAGCAGCTTTAATATTAGATTCTTCAATATTAAGCCCTGTTTGTGCAAGTTCATAAATTGATACAATAGCATTATATGCAATATCAGTATCTGGAGATGTTCCTAAAATACTAATATTATTGCCTTTGGCAATTAGCTGTACTTTTAAACGAGCTTCGATAAATTTTAAGTTATTATCATTAATACCACAAACTTGTAATAATAAGTCTTTATTATTAAGTTCAAGTTCTAATCTTTTTGCTTTAAGTTTTGACATATTATTATTCCTTTATATTAAGCTTTAAAATATTAAAGTTAGTATAATATATAGTATAAAATATAATTAACTAAAAATAAACATTAAAGAAGCTTTATGTTAAAAATAATAGCATTACTTATGCTTTGGTCTATATTTTTATAGTAGTTCTTACGAATATTTACCTGAATAGGGTTAAACTTTGCATATAATTTGATAGCATTTTGATTATGTTCTGATACTTCTAAAAATAAATCTTCAACTTTATTCTTTTTTAAATACTCAATACATGAAGATAATAAGGTAAAAGATAGTTTTTTATTAGTAAATGAATCATCAATCATTATATCTAGTAATTCAGATTGTTCAAACACAGTATTAAAACATGCATAGCCTATAAGCTTATCTTTAACAAATAAACCAATGCTTTGGTAAGTTTTTAAAAATGATAATAGGGTATCATCATTTCTTTTACTTGATAGTTTGGTAACTTTAGATTCAAGTTGAATAACTTGTGTTAAATAAGATTTGTCTAGTAATTTTATTGATAGGGCAGAATTAGAAAAAAAAGCTTCTGAAAAATTCAAAAGCTTTAATTTATAATTACAAGAATTATCTACCATATTTCTTGTTAAATTTATCCATTCTACCATCAGTATCAAGGATTCTTCTTTTACCTGTGTAAGCAGGGTGTGTTAAAGGATCAACTTGTAAAGTTAAAGTAGTAGATTTTGCAGATAAAGTTGATTTAACTTCATGCTTAGTACCATCAGTCATTGTGTAAGTGATAGTCTCGTATTTAGGGTGAATTCCTTCTTTCATTTTCATGAACCTTTCTTAAATAATATATTTAATGTTTTATAATTAAGCTATTAGCATAAATAATAAATTTGCATATATAAAATAGCGCTTTTTCTTATATATACAAACTCTATTGAATAGCCTTTAATCTGGCACAATAATACCAATAGATTAATGAAATATATATTACTTTAATTAAAAAATCAAGAGTTTATAGAAAATAATTGTATTAAAATGTAAATTATATTAAAATAAGTCAATAAAATTACACAAATCAGACAATATCACTATTTATCTTAAAGAAAGACACCTTATGACACAAAAAACTATTGCATGGCAATACACAGTTACTATAAAAGAAGAAAATATATCAAAGTATGAATTTTTTGCAGAGATGATGGATGCAACATTAACTCAAACAGTTGAACATTTTGATACAACAGGTGAAACTGAAATAAGTGTATTTTTTGAAAATAATGAAAATTTAAATAAAGATATTTTAGAAACTGAACTTGCGGATTTACACGGCCAGTTTGTTAAATTAGAGCCAGTATTAGAACAAAACTGGGAAGAGCAAAGCCTAGAGTATAAACCTATACAAGTAGGTAGATTTTATATCTCAGGTAATCAAGGTGATATATTAGATGATCACTTTAACATATATATACCCGTTAAAATGGCTTTTGGAACTGGTGAGCATGCAACAACATACGGTTGCCTAAGTTTGTATGAAGGCTTAGTTAAGCAAGGTTATAACTTTAAAAATGGTTTAGATATGGGCTGTGGATCTGCAATATTATCAATGTGTGCATCAAAAGCAGATAAAATTAAGTTTTTAGGAGTAGAAATTGACCCATTAGCTGCAGATATTGCACAAGAAAACTTAGCAATTAATGATTTAACAAGCACTGTTAAAGTAATATTAGGTGATGGTTTTAACGATCAAGAAGTTAAAGATAATGAGAAATATGATTTAATTTTTGCAAATATCTTAAAAAACCCTCTAATAGAAATGTCACAAAGTTTAATAAGTAGCTTATCTGATGGTGGTATTGCTATTTTATCAGGTTTTGAAGAAGTTGACCAAAAAGATGAAATTATTCAAAAGTATAATAAAGAGCTTGGATTAGAAATAGTTTCAGAATTTAACCAAGGCGGTTGGTCAGCAATAGCTTTTAAAAAATAATAATTTTATATATAAATAAAAGGATTTTATAATATGCAAAACATCGCAAAATTAATTTATGCTTGTAATGCTGATAGTTTTTATGCAACAAATGTTGAAATATCAGATCCGTATATATTTTTACAAGATAGCCAAGGTAAGTCTCATGCTGTATTTAATGCTTTAGAAATTGATCATGCAAAAAAAGATACAACGGTTGATCATGTTCATAGTTTAGAGTCACTAATTGAGCTAGTAAAATCAGAAGATAGGTTAGTAAATACAGTTAATACTATTAAAGTTTTATTAAATATGACAGGTACTGAAAAAGTAATTGTTGATAATACTTTTCCTGCTGGTATTTATAAGGGCCTTGTTGATTTAAATGTAGATGTTATTATTGAAAATAATATTTTCCCTCAAAGAATTATAAAATCACAAGAAGAAATTGAAAAAATAAGACAAGCTCAAGCAACTAATGAAGAAGGTTTTAAACTTGCTTTTGATATTTTAGAAAAAAGCATAATAGGTGAAGAAGATATTTTATATTATGAAGATAAAGTATTAACATCTCAAATTTTAAGAAATAAAATGAATGCAAGAATTTGTGAATTAGGTGGTATTGCAAATGAAGGTGGGCCAATTATAGCATGTGGTAAACAAGGTGCAGAGCCTCATAATAGGGGTGAAGGGCCTTTATATGCAAACCAACTTATAGTTATGGATTCATTTCCTATGAGCTCAAATTTATATTATGGTGATTTAACAAGAACTGTAATTAAAGGTAAAGCTAATAAAAAACAAGAAGCATTATATAATGCGGTTAAAAAAGCTCAACAAATTGGTTTAGATACTGCAAAAGCTAATATTAAAGGTAACGTTGTGCATAATGCTATACAAGCTTCATTTAAAGAAGATGATTACCATACAGGAATAGATACAGAAGGTAGACGTATTGGTTTTATCCACTCTACAGGGCATAATGTAGGGTTAGATTTACATGATATTGGCCCAGGGATATCTATTAGAGATAATATTTTACAAGAAAATCAGGTTTTAACTATTGAGCCGGGGTTATATTACCCTGAAATTGGTGGAGTAAGAATTGAAGATATTGTATTAATTACAAAAGATGGTATCGAAAATTTAACAACGTTGCCAAAAACTTTAATAATTAAATAAAAGTTGCGACTTAGCATAAAAAATAAAGCCCCTGTTTAATGGGGCTTTTATTAGTTTGTAATTATGAATATATGTTAATTGTTTTTGCATTATTTTTTTCTAATTGCCGGTAGTAGTGCAAAATTATTAATATCAAATTTTAACTTTTCTGTTAAAAATATCTCAAGGTTTTTATAACTAACATCGTAATATTTTTTACCAATAAAAAAACGATACTGAAAATTAGGCAACTCAAATACTAAAAAATCATCATTTGATAAGCTTGCTAAAGCTTTTTTTGCTCTAGTGATAATACTTTCTTTACGTCGCCCTTCAAATACTAAGTAGCCATGTCCTTTAAATTTAATAGATATAAAGCTTGTGCTTGCTTGTGTAAATGCTTGTGTAATTGTAGCTAATGGCATAATGCCTCCGGGTAAATATTAATAAGTAACTATAATATAATACAGTATCTATATAAATACAAGTGGTTTAAATTTCAAAAAAACTAATTTGTTTAAGTATTTGTTATATATGGATAAATTTAAATAAAATGTATATTGTGCATTGTTTTCTAATAAAAAGTGTTGACTAACTATTAATACATACATATACTATTATCACTTACACAGAATCCCTATTCAGATTAGCTTGTAAAAGCTAGAACAGAAGATTTATACTTAATATAAATAAATCTTCAAATAACAAAAGGAATTAGTCCAATGCAGTTATGCAAGGTTTACCCAACCTAAGGGCTTATATAAAAAACACCCTAAGCAATAAAAATATTAACCAGCCAACCATAAGAGGTAAATATGCTAAAACAGTAATGTAAGGTATACCCCTTAGCCAAAAGGTTTTTATAAATTTTGAAACTTCGCCGTGCAAAGTATCGCACAAATCATAAATCTTTAACAATTAATTTTTCAGAATTAAATTTTAAATTTTGAGGATATCTATTATGGTATCTGAAGCAGAAGATTAGACCCCGCCGTACAGATCATTTGTACATAAATACATTGTAAAGCGTTTTATTTAGGTGAACCCTATGATATGGCCTTAACTAGAGTAAAGAGTTTTTATATATGTTGAAATATTCAAGCCGTGCAAAGTACCGCACAAATCATAAACCTTTTACAATTAATTATTGAAGTTTAAATCCATAAGTTAGTAAAACACCACTAACCTCTATTGCTACTTAATAATTAAACTAAGGAAGCCTATGAAAAAAACACTCCACTGTACAAAATCACCGACCCATGCAATCTTTGCCACTGGTCCACTAACGTTGCTCGCTTAGTAAAAACCGTTGATCTTATAACCGGCCCAAAAAGCCACAATATATATGAGAGGTTAAGCATGTTTAATCCGCCATTTTATTAATTTTTAAAATCAAGCGCATGTTAACCCCTTCTAATAGTCATTGTTTTATATTAGAAGGGCAACTGTCAATAAATCTAAGGAAATAGTCCAATGCAGTAATGTAAGGGAATACAGGCCCAATCTGGTAGTTCTTAGCTCCATTTCTTCTGGTAGCGCTGGCATGTCCTGCCAGAAGAAAAATAATTTACGATAAATAAAGAAAAAGAAAAGCTCCATGTGAGCTATTTTTTTTTGGCTAAAATTTCTCTAAAATATAATAACTCCACTAATATACACTATATTATAGAAAAACATTGACTAGTTATATACTTAGATATACTATGGTAAAACCTATCATCACAACAATAAGGTTTAAAGTTTAGTTATTATGTAAGACGTAGTAAATAAAAAAAACAATTGATTAACTTTGTATAAATACCTAGGAGATACCTATGAACAAAAAAGTGGGTTGTGGGTGCGGTGGTTGCTTTCTAATATCACTTATTTTTGCATTAAGTTCCAAATTTCGAAAGGTTATAATTTAGATTTAATTATAATAAGACTAAAAAAGGCTCTAGAAATAGAGCCTTTTTTCATTATTTAAAAACAATTGTATATTACATTTTTAAGCTTTTAGCTAAGTACTTCGCAGTATGTGATTTTGTAGATTTAGCAACTTGTTCAGGTGAACCTTTTGCAACAACATCTCCACCAAATTGCCCACCTTCAGGGCCAATATCAATAATATAATCAGCTGTTTTTATAACATCTAAATTATGCTCAATAACAACCATGGTATTACCTTCATCTACTAAACGGTGCAACACTTTTAATAACAAGTCAATATCTTGGAAATGTAGCCCTGTAGTAGGTTCATCTAAAATATATAAAGTTTTACCGGTTGATTTTTTGCTTAGCTCTTTTGCAAGCTTAATTCTTTGTGCTTCCCCACCTGATAGTGTAGTTGCAGATTGCCCTAGTTTAATATAAGACAATCCAACATCCATTAATAACTGTAATTTATTACGAATAGTAGGTACTTCACTAAAATATTCTAAAGCTTGTTCAACATCCATATTTAAAATATCTGCAATGTTTTTACCGTCTTGAGTTATTTGTAAAGTTTCTCTGTTAAAACGCTTACCATCGCAAATTTCACAAGGCACGTAAACATCAGCTAAGAAATGCATTTCAATTTTAATTAATCCATCACCTTGGCATGCTTCACAACGGCCACCCTTTACATTAAATGAGAATCTCCCAGGTTTATATCCTTTTGCTTTAGCCTCAGGCAAGCCTGCAAACCAAGTACGAATAGGGTCCATTAAACCTGTGTATGTTGCAGGGTTTGAGCGTGGGGTACGCCCAATTGCTGATTGGTTAATATCAACAATTTTATCAATATGTTCAATACCTTCAATTGCATCATGTTTACCAACATAATAATGCCCGCCATTTAGTTTTTGGGCAAGGCCTTGGTATAAAGTGTCAATAACTAAGCTAGACTTACCACCACCAGAAACACCAGAAACACAAGTCATCACCCCTAATGGGAAATCAACATCAATATTTTTTAAGTTATTCTCACATGCTCCAACAACTGATAATTTTTTATCAAAACTAACTTTACGGCGTTTTTTCGGAATGGCAATTTCTCGCTCACCTTTTAAGTATTGCCCAGTTACAGATTTTTTATTTGCCATAATTTGCTTAGGCGTACCTGATGCAATCACCTGGCCACCGTGTATACCAGCTTTAGGGCCAATATCTAGCACAAAGTCAGCATTTCTTATAGCATCTTCATCATGTTCAACAACAATAACTGTATTATCTAAGTCTCTTAGTTTTTTTAATGTATCTAAAAGCCTGTCATTATCTTTTTGATGTAAGCCAATAGAAGGTTCATCAAGTACATAAAGTACTCCATTTAAACCTGATCCAACTTGTGATGCTAGACGAATTCTTTGAGACTCACCACCTGATAATGTACCTGATTTTCTATCTAGTGATAAATAATCAAGCCCTACATAACTTAAAAAGTTAAGGCGTTCGTTAATTTCTTTTAATATAGGTTTTGCAATAATTTTATTTTTTTCTGATAGTTTATCATAAAGTTTTTCAAAAAAATCTTTTGACTGGACAATAGAATATTGAGTAGTTTCTGAAATACTCTTATTATCAATTTTAACAGCTAAAACTTCTTCTTTTAACCTTTTACCATTACAATCTTGGCAAGTTTTTAAGCTTCTGAATCTATTTAATGCATAGCGTTTATGCGGGCCTGCCTTTTTCCATTGCTGTTCTAAATTAGGTATAATACCATTGTATTTAAATTGCTCGCCTTTAAACTCTTGGCTCATTTCTAATGGCTGTTTTACACCATAAAATAACTCTTTAAGCATATCTTTTGGTAGCTCGTTTGCAGGGGTAGATGTTTTAACTTTATGTTTTGCATATAAGCTCATTATTATATCATATTGTAAAGGGGTTAGCTCATTCCATGGGCGAATGGTAGTTTCAATATCTTTTTTACCATTAATAAGTAGGGGTAGATCGTAATTTTCAATAATTAAATGCTCATCAAAATGTTGTAAACCTCCAATACCATCACAAGTTTGGCAAGCACCAAATGGGCTATTAAATGAGAACATTCTTGGCTCTAAATCAGGTAATGAAAACCCACAATGAGGGCAAGAATACTTAGCTGAAAATAGTATTTGCTCAGGCTTCGAATCATCTTTTGGTACAGTTTCAACAATTGCTAAATCTTCAGCAATTCCTAAAGCAGCTTCTAAAGATTCTGCAATTCTACCTTCATTTTCAGGCTTTATAGCTAAACGATCAACCACTACATAAATATCATGCTTTAGTTTTTTATCTAATTTAGGAAATTCGTCAAGTTGGTATAACTCATCATTTACTTTAACTTTGGTAAAGCCTTGTTTTTGTAAGTCTTTAGCTAGGTTTAGGTGTTCACCTTTACGGTCTCGTACTACTGGTGCTAAAATTTGAATTCTTTGTTTTTCAGGTAGGCTTAAAACCTTATCAACCATTTGGCTAATAGTTTGTGATGATATTTCAATATCATGAACAGGGCACATAGGTGTGCCAACTTGAGTGTATAATACTCTTAAGTAATCATAAATTTCAGTAATTGTACCAACTGTTGAACGAGGGTTTTTTGAAGTTGTTTTTTGCTCAATAGCAATAGCAGGTGAAAGCCCAGTAATTGACTCAACATCTGGCTTTGCAGTAATGTTTAAAAACTGACGAGCATAAGCTGATAAGCTTTCAACAAACCTTCTGTGTCCTTCGGCATATATGGTATCAAAAGCAAGGCTAGATTTACCCGAACCTGAAAGCCCAGTAATAACTGTAAAGCTATTTTTAGGAATTTTAACATCAATATTTTTTAGATTATGCTCTTTTGCGCCTTTAACTTCAATAAATTTTGCCATTGGTATACCTTAATTAATTTTTATAAATATTTATCTTTTTATTATAGTTTTAATAATAAAGTTAAAAAACAAAAAAAGCAATTATTCAATTTTTTTAATGCTTAATAATTACTCATGCTTAAAAAATAAAAAATCATAGTTGTTAAATTATAGTTTTTGTTATATTATGCAATTAGATTTAGTAAGTGCCTTAGGCAGTTATATAAATATGTATATAAATTAAAGAAAGATTAAAAAATGAAAAAGTTAATGTTACTAAGTTTCTTTGCACTATCATTATCATCATGTGCTCAACAAACTTACCAATTTTCAGAGGAAAGAACTAGATATAAAGAAATAGAAACACAAAATTTCTTTTTTAGTGGCGTAGGCCAAGAAGATGAATTTGATGCTTTAACAGTATGTGATACACCATCTGATATTGTTAAAATTGAAACAAAACAAAAAGGTTTAAGTGCATTTTTACATTTAATAACATATGGTATATATTCTCCTAGAGATATTACAGTATTCTGTAAAACTAGATAAATAATTTAAAGGAAATAATAAAATGAACAAATTAACAGCAATTTTAATGCTTTCATTAGTTATATTAACTGGTTGTGCAAAGCAAACTATATATGTTTCTGATAAAGTAAGTGATTATGATAAAACTATTAATAATAGCTTTTTCTTATCAGGTATAGGCCAATCAGATAGTATGAATGTATCAAAAGTTTGTAATGGTAAAGATAACGTTGTAATGGTTGAAAGCAGAATGTCTGGTGGACAAGTTACTGCTGCAATATTTACATTAGGTATTTACACTCCAAGAAAAATGAAGGTTTACTGCTCATCAGCTGAGTAATTTACTAAATATATTATAAACTAAAAACACTTTTAAATTTAAGAGTGTTTTTTTATGTATAAAAAATATTATTTTTGTTATACAATATAACTAGTTGGTGTGAAGAATTTAATTCTTCATATATTATAAGTTTTATAAAAAATAAAAAGGATAATAAGGTATGAATAAAATAATATTAGTAAGTTTATTTGCTGTAGCACTATCAGCTTGTGCAAAACAAACATTTGTTATGGATGGTAGTAAAAAAGAAATGGATAGAAATGATGTATTCTTTTCAGAGAATATTTTAGATCCAAATATGGATGCAACAAGTACTAAACATGAAGACTTCTTTTTAAGTGGTATTGGCCAAGGTAAGTCAATTAACCCTGTTGAAGTATGTGGTTCAGTAAATAATATTGCAAAAGTTGAAGTTCAACAAAACTTCTTACAGTCAATTTTATCAGCTATTACATTTAGCATTTATTCTCCAAGAGATGCAAGAGTATATTGTAAGTAATATTTAAATATATATAATAAAAAGTGCTTATATTATTATGAGCATTTTTTTATTTGTTAAATATCAATAAAAATTAATAAATAACAAAATTAACGCTTGCTTTTTTGCTTTAAAGAACGCATAATATTATGGATTTATAATAGTAAATTAATTTAAGATTATAAACAAATAATTAAGTAAAAATGTACGTAAATAGAGAATTTAAAGAAAGACAATAAAAAATGGCTTCATCATTAAATAAGGTTCAGTTAATTGGTAACCTAGGTAGAGACCCAGAAATTAGATATACAAATGATAACCGCGCAATCGCTAACCTAACAGTTGCAACAACTGAAAGCTGGAACAGCAAAGACGGCGGCAGACAAGATAAAACAGAATGGCATAGAATTGTTATTTTTGGTAAATTATCAGAAGTTGTAGAAAAATACCTTAAAAAAGGTGATAAAGTATACTTTGAAGGTAAATTACAAACTCGTCAGTGGACTGATAAAGAAGGCCAAGAACGTTATACTACTGAAATAGTTGTTGACCAGTTTACAGGTACAATGGTTATGTTAGGTAAAAATGCTGGTGGCGATTTTAACCAAGATGCACCTTCAGCAAGCCCAGCAAAAGCTACTAAAGCTCAAGTATCACAAGAGCCTGATTTTGACGATGATATTCCATTTTAATAGTTATTAAATTTTAAAGAAACCGGTAGTAATACTGGTTTTTTTATTTGTCTTACAACCTATGTCAGTTAAATGTCAGTAGCTATATATTAAAACTACCCATAAATATATACAGAACAAATTTTAATAACACAAAGGAGGTAATAAATGGTTTTATTTACAAAATTTACAGCCAAGGTTGCAGTTAGTATTATTGAAAATTTAAAAAATAATATGCAACAACCTATAATGTTAGAAGAGTGTGAAGATGGGTGCCATTTTCAAGAAGCTAACGTAAAAGGTGATGGAGACTATAATACGTCTTGGGTATTTGCTTCTTGTGATGAAAATGGAGTTTGTTCATTTATGGAGCTAGAAGACGTAGCACAAGAACACGGCTATACAATTAGACTATCAAAGAATAATAGACCTCTAATTGTGCCAAAAATGCAAAAAACACTATGTGCATAATTATTTATAAATAGTGGCCTTTCTTATATAATAGAAGGGCTATTATTTTTTTATAATAAACTTAAAAGCATTGAAATATAAGCAAAGTATAAAAAAAATAAAAAAAACCTTAAAAAAGACTTGATTTAATATACTGGTTGTGTTAAATTTCTCATTGTTAAACAAGACAAAATAATGGCTGCTTAGCTCAGATGGTAGAGCAAATGATTGAAGCTCATTGTGTCCGCGGTTCGATTCCGTGAGCAGCCACCATTAAAACCTCCCTTTGGGAGGTTTTTTTACGTTAAAATTTTATATTATTGATAGAAGAAAGCTCTTCGTTTATATTAAATATTTTGCCTATAATATTTGTGTAGCCGAAACCTTCTAATCTTTCAGTATGTTTTTTTAAATATCTTTCTGTATCAGATAAATTATTAAAAACATAAACACCTCCAGCTTGTTTTGTTGTTTCATTTTCTGTCCAAATTTTCCAAACTAAGCCTTCTTCTTTTGTAATATCATGTGCTAGTTCAGTCATAATTTTTGTTAATTCATTTCCAAATGGGCCATTATGAGGAAAATCAACTTGTAGTAAGTATTTCATATTTATATTTCTTTCATAGTTTAATGTTACTATAAATATACCACTTAAATTTTTATATGTATATATTATGCCTACAAGCTTTGCTTAAATATTAGGCACAAAAAAACCATCATATAATGATGGTTTTTTATTTAACTTTGGAATTAGTTAAATTTTGCTTGTGTATTTTTTGAATACACAATTTTGCCTTCGTTTTTACTTACATAAAATAATGCAAAAACAGAAACAATCGCTATAGAAGATGTTTTGATGCAAGCATCAATAAACTCTACAAAGTTACCAAGCGGGTAGCTTGCAACAGCTAGTGCAAATAAAATAGAAACAGCGCCTAAGGCAATGTTTCTATTATCTTCATTTTTTACTTTGCTTACTAGAAATGTAGCAACTGCAAAGAAAAATGATGATAATGATAAGATCGGTTGATTCTGTGGAATCAAAACTAAAGTTATCGCTAAAAATACTAATGAAGTTAATACTATATTTTTATTATTCATGGTAGACGCCCCTCCTAGGGCTGTATAAAGATAAATATCTTTAAAAAAAGGAACCATTTGGTTATAACTATTTATATATAATGATGATAGAAAAAATCTGACATATAGTAATGGTTGTATTTAATTGTATATATATTAATTTTACGATTAATTACAATAATAAAAAAAACACCTATGTATAGGTGTTTAATCGATAAGTAAAACTTAAAATCTTAATCTTCGAGGATCTTAAGTTCTTTAGGCTTTTTTGCCTTGGGTTCTCCTGTATATTTTTTAAATGATAAAAGAGTGGTTTTACTTAGTTTAAAAAGAGTACCAGAAGGGCATGGGTAATACTTTACACCACCTTCTATGTGAACTCCAGTAACTAAGTTATCATCAATAAGATAACGAACCAAAGTGTTTTTATTAGAATTAAGTTTTTCTAATAAAGCACCCTTTAATGCAAAACAGTAGCCGCCTTTATGAACTTCCCCTCCGCCGGTTTCAACAGAGTAATGGTTTTGAACCGTTACCATAGAATTTTGGGGCACAATGTATCGTGGACCAAACGTCGTTGTTGCAGCCTTGGCTGAGCTAGCTATTAAAGCTAATGAAGCTAATAAAAATACAACAATTAGTGATTGTACCAATTTACTTTTAAGGATATATATTTTATGATAAAATAAAATTAGATATTTGATAAGTGGTAATTTTAATAACCTAAAGGAACTAAAAATGAAAAAAATATTAGTAGCTTTAAGCTTAATAACACTAATAACAGCATGTGGAGGTAGCGATAGTGCAAAAGCTATTGAAGAACCTATAATTGTAACGCCACCGGTTGTTGTTACACCGCCCTCTGGAGAAACACAAACTGAAATAGAAACCCGCCTTAATTTACCTGCTGAGCCTGATTTTGAATTAAATCACTCAACATTATTAGGTATAGATACTGATAATGATGGTATTAGAGATGATCTTAAAAGACTTATAGGGTTTGAATTTCCTAATGATGAATATGCACGAAAAGTATATGAGCGTAGAGCTTATTTGTGGACCATGCTTGTTCAAAATGATGGGAATGATGATAAACAAAGAGAAATTATTTATGAGAATTTTTTAAACCTTGGTTGTCAAATTAGAGGTTATGTAGCAACTACAACTAAAATGAAAACATTCAGCAGTGATATAAAAACCGGTTTTGAAAGACGTATTTATAAGTCTAATTTATCAAGTAAATTATATGGTATATCAGGACCTAACCCTTCAAAAGAAGAAGATAAAAAATATTGTGAAACTTTTAAATAAGGATTATTTATGAATATTAAAAAAACCACCGCAAGGTGGTTTTTTTATTTGTTTGGGTATATGGAGGTTATTCCCATCCACCGCCTAGGGCTTTGTAGATAGATATAAGGCTTAATGAAGTGTTTATTTCACTTTGAGCTAAACTATCTTCAGCATCTAACATAGTTGCCTCAGTGTTTAGTACATCAATGAATGGGTCTAACCCAGCTTCATAGCGGTTTCTTGCAATTTTAGCAGCTTGTTTGCTCAATGATGCAGCTTTTTTAAGGTTTTGTTGTCTGTTGCCTTCTTCAGAGAAATTATTTACTGATGTTTGTAAATCAGCAATTGCTTCTAATACAGTTTTTTCATAAGTTGCTAAAGCAGATTCAGCCTTGGCATCATTTTGTCTTATAACAGCTTTTACTCTGCCCATGTTAAATGCAGCCCAATTAACACTTGGCCCAAAACCTGAAACTGTAGATGCTGAGTCTAAATCAGAAAAATTGCTTGCTGAAAAACCTAAGTTACCTATAATAGTTACAGATGGGAACTGATCAGCTACTGCAACATTATAACGTGCTATAGCAGATTCTAAGTTTTTTTCAGCATTAATAACATCAGGTCTTCTACGTAATAAATCTTTCACTTCACCTAAATTAATTACATTTGGAATTGTAGGTAATGGTGTAGGTTTTATTAAATCACTATTTAAAGCATTTGGAGTTTCACCAGTTAAAACAGATAATTTATTAATGTTTGAGATAATTCCTGCTTTTAAAGTAGGGATAGTAGACTTAGTTAATTCTAGTTGAGTTTGAGCTCTGATTAAATCTAACTTATTTGTTCTACCTGCTTTAGAAAGCCTTGCACTTAAATTGTAAGTTTCTTTTTGGTTTTCTGCATTTCTTTTAGCAATATCAAGCCTGTGTTGTAACCCTCTAAGTTGTATATAATTGTTTGCAACTTCAGCAGCTACAATAATATTAATATCTCTTAATGATGCAATTGCTGCTTGTTCTTTAGAAGTTGCTGATTTAACCTTAGCACTTATTTTCCCAAAAAAATCTAATTCCCATGATGCATCAAAACCTGTGTTATAGCTTTGTGATGATCTATCAGATAAACCAGGGCCTGAGTGTGAGCTTACCCTTGTATGTTGGTAACCATTTGTTGATGTAACAGTTGGAGCATAGTCATATTTAGTTTCAGATTTAAATGCGCGTGCTTGTTTTAAGTTTGCAATAGCAACGCTTATATCTTTATTATTTTTTAAAGATTTGGTAATTAACATATTTAATGTGTCATCTTTTAACTCATTCCACCATAACTGGACAGGCTTATTTGTGCTAAATGTTGATTTATTATCAGTAAGAGAAATATCTTCAATATTCTTAGGTGCCTCTGGCGCTTTATAATCTTTATAAGAAGAACACGATGTAACAGCTACTGCACAAGCAGATATTAAAAGTAATCTGTTTAAATTTTTCATTATTTAATCCTTTGTTATTTCATAACCCTTGGCGTTTTAATACCAAGGGTAGAAAGTTATTTAATGTATTATTTTTTTATTTTAAATAAAGCAATTTTACGACATATTATATAAAACACAGGTGTAAATATAAGCCCAAAAATTGTAACACCGATCATACCACTAAATACTGTAGTACCAATAGCGCGTCTCATTTCAAACCCTGGCCCTGCTGCAATAACTAACGGTATAACACCTAAAATAAATGATAGGGCTGTCATTAAAATTGGTCTTAAACGAAGTCTTGCTGCTTCAGTTGCGGCTTTAAACATATCCATGCCTTGGTCTTCATTTTGTTTAGCAAACTCAACAATTAAAATTGCATTTTTAGATGCTAAACCAATTAAGACTATAAGCCCAATTTGGGTTAATATATTATTATCAGTGCCACTAACTATAAGCCCAATACCTGCAGAGAGTAGACACATAGGAACAATTAATATAATTGCTAATGGTAAGGTCCAACTTTCATATTGTGCAGATAATAATAAGAATACAAATAAAACTACTAAGCAGAAAATATATATTGCAGTATTACCTGTTGATTTTTCTTGGTAAGCAAGGTCAGTCCATTCATAAGTAAAACCTTCAGGAAGCACTTGTTCAGCTAGTTGTTCCATTTTCTCTAAAGCCTCACCTGAGCTAAAGCCTAAGGCAGTATCACCATTAACTCCAGCAGATTGGTAAAGGTTATACCTTAACACTCTTGATGGACCTGATGTGTTTGCAATAGTAGCAATTGACCCTATAGGAACCATTTTACCATTAGTATTTCTAACTCTTAGCTTTAACACATCATCTTCATTCATTCTATGTTGTGCATCTGCTTGGGCAGTAACTCTAAATGTTCTTCCTAAGAAATTAAAATCATTTATATATGATGAACCTAAGTTAACACCTAAAGCATTAAATACGTTTTCTAAAGGAACATTAAGTTGCCTTGCACGGTCACGGTCAATATCTAAATATATACGTGGAGTTTTTGTTTCAAAAACTGTATATGACGATGTGATTTCATCAGATGCATTTGCAGCCATTGCTAAAGCCCATGCAGCTTGTTCTAAAGCTTGTAAGCCTTTACCTGCTTTATCTTGAACAATCATTCTAAAACCACCAGCATTACCCATACCTTTAACCGCAGGAGGAGGAAATGACATTACAAAAGCTGAATCTATTTGGAATAGCTTCATTCTCATTTGGTCAATAATTTCGTTTAATGGCCTACGTTCATTAATAGGTTCTAATACTGAAAATACTGCACCAGCATTACTTGAGTTTGTACCCGTTGCTCCATTGTAACCTGTAAATGCAACAGTATTAGATACACCTTCAATTTCGGCAAGCTCTTTTGAAACTCTTTTAACTACTTCATCAGTTCTATCTAATGATGCCCCAGCTGGTAAGTTAATAACAGTAATTGTATAGCCCTTATCTTGAGCGGGGATAAAACCTACAGGAATATTTGAAAACTGTAAACCAGTTAAACTAATTAACCCAACATAAACAACTGAAACCATAAGAGTGCTTCTTATAAGTTTTTTAATAATAAGGCTGTATTTTACAGAAATTCTATCAATAAAGTTATTAAACATAATTGCAGGTTTTGCAAAAATACTCTCTGACTCATCATGCTCAACGTGTTTCATAAATATTGCAGCCATTGCAGGGCTTAATGTAAGCGATACAATAACAGATATCATAGTGGCTGAGGCGATAGTAATACCAAATTGTTTATAAAATTGTCCAGTTATCCCATCCATTAACACAGTAGGTAAAAATACAAATACTAAAACAAGTCCCATTGCAATTAATGCAGATCCAACTTCATCCATTGTTTGCTTAACTGCAGGTACAATATCTAAACCGTCACGTAGCTTACGCTCAACATTTTCAACAACAACAATAGCATCATCAACTACAATACCTATGGCTAAAACTAAACCAAATAATGATAGCATATTTAATGAATAACCAAACATATGCATTAAGCCAAATGTACCAATTAATGAAATAGGAATTGCAATAACAGGGATAATTGCAGTTCTCCAGCTTTGTAAAAATACTATTATAACAATAATAACAAGTATCATCGCTTCAAATAATGTAGTAAACACTTCACTAATTGATTTTTCTACATATTTAGTAGGGTTATAAATAATACTATGCTCTAAACCTTTAGGGAAAAACTCAGATAGTTTAGTAATTTCTTCAATAGATTGATGAGCTGTATCTAAAGCGTTTGCACCAGGGCGTAAAAATATAGGAATAGCCACAGAAACTTTACCATCTCGGTACCCACGAGTAGTATAGCTTTGTACATCAAGTTCAATTTTTGCTACATCTTTTAAACGAACAAGCTGTCCATTCTCACCAGATTTTACAATAATTTCAGCAAATTCTTCTTCTGTTTTTAATCTACCTTGGGTTTGAACAGATAGCTCAAAAGCATCTTGTTTAGTAGAAGGTGATTGGTTTAATATACCACCTGCAACTTGAATATTTTGAGACTTAATAGCCGCTGTTATATCTTCAACTGTTAAGTTAAGGTTAAATAGTCTGTCTGGGTCAAGCCAAATTCTCATAGAATATTCACTACCACCAAATACCATAGTATTACCAACACCTGAAATTCGTTTTAATTTATCATTAATATTTAAGATTGCATAATTACTAATAAATTTTTGATCATAAGTATCATCAGGTGAAAATAGATTAATAACCATTAGCATATCAGGAGAATTTTTAATGGTATTAATACCTAATCTTCTAACAGCTTCAGGTAATCTAGACTCTGCAGCGGCAACTCTGTTTTGTACCATAACTTGGGCAGTATCAAGGTCTGTTCCTGGTTCAAATGTAATGCTAATAGTCATCACACCATCATTTGTTGATTGAGACGATATATAAATCATCCCTTCAATACCATTAATTTCTTGTTCTAAAGGTGTAGCAACAGTACTTGCAATTGTTTCAGCATTAGCACCAGGGTATGATGCAATTACTTGGATTTGAGGTGGTGTTATCTCAGGGTATTGAGAAACAGGTAAAGACATATAGCCTAATATACCAAAAATCATAATTAATACTGATAAAACCGTTGCAAAACGGGGTCTATCAATAAAAAAGTGAGATAGTTTCATTATTTATCGCCTTCCTTATTTGCAGTTTTTTCAGTAGGGATAGGAGAAATTAACCCACCAGGTTGAACCATGTGTAAATTACCAACTATAACTTTATCTTCAATAGTTAAGCCTTCTAAAACAATACGCTTACCATCATTAGTTAATTTACCTAATGTTATGTATTTACGCATAGCTTTATTATCTTGGTCTAAAACATAAACATATTTTCTAGTCATTTCTGTACCGATAATAGCATCAGGTATAACCAGTTTATTTTCAGGTTTAATTGATGAAACTTTAATACGTCCAAACATACCAGGTTCTAAAATATGATCTTCATTATTAAATTCTGCTCTTATTTGGATTGTACCTGTTTCTTTATCTAGCTCATTGTTTAAAAAGTTAATTCTACCTTTATGCATAAACTCTGTTTCATCTTGTAATTTTACAGCAACGGTTGATGTATCATTTTCTATAGAGTTATTGTCTTGTCTGCCAATATTTCTAGTAAATTTTAAAAAATCATTTTCACTACCATCAAAGTAAAACTCAATTTTATCTGTAGATACTAATGTTGAAAGTAATGTCATGTTTGCATCAATTAATCCACCAATATCAACAAGGTTTCTACTCATTCTACCGTTAAATGGAGCTATGATTTCAGTAAACTCAAGGTTTAACTTAGCATCATCTAACTCAGTTTTAGCAGATTTCATTTTTTGAGATCTTTGATCATAATCAGCTTCTGAAATAGTATTAGATGCAATTAATTTTTTTGCTCTTAAATATTCTTTTTCAGCTAATTCAAATTTAGACATAGCTCTTTCTTGTGCAATTTTAAAAGGACGTTGATCAATTACAAAAAGAACATCACCTTTTTTTACTAATTGGCCATCTATAAATTTAATATCATCTAAATACCCACCAACACGTGCTTTTAACTCAACTCTATTAATAGCTTGGAATCTACCTGTGAATTCATCATAATCAGTTATTGATCGTAACTCAGGAGTATCTACTCTTGCAGGTGCACCTTGTGCATGTTGGCCCATTGATGCTGCATTATCATCACTACATGCAGATAAAGCAAGTAATGTTAAGCTTAGCATTGTAAATTTTTTATTTATCATTTTTATAGTTCCTTTTATTTAGTATTATCTTGGGTAAATTAGTTCTACTGTATTATGTACTTTATCTTTAAATTCTTCATAATCACTAGAACATTCTATAATACCTTTTACAGCATAAGTTATGGTTTCAGCAACTCTATAGTATTGGCCTTTATTCATTAATAATGCAGGTGATTCATAATTATTAAAAATATCAATTATTATATCAATAAAACCAGATTTTTTAGCATCACAAACATCTTCAAGTAAGTAATGTGATACATCAACAATTTCTGCTGCATGTGGAGATGCTTTTACAATATTAACAAATTCGCCATCCCAAATATCAATAACTTTAAATAACCTGTCATGGTTATTTAAGCTTGTATCTTTTGCTGTTTCTTTACATTCTTCTTTTAAAGATTCTAATTTTGCAGTAACTGCTAATTTAAAAAGATTAGCCTTGTTTTGATATCTAAGATATAGTGTTTGCCTTGATATACCTAAGTGTTGGGCTACATCATCAAGTGAGGTTTTTTTATAGCCATATCGTAAAAAAACCTCTGTAGTATTTACCAGGTCTTTATCAAATAAAGTAATATCGTTTTGTTGTAATGTCATGAAATATTCACCTATTATTAGTTAATTATTAGAATTGTATCAACTTTACAAGTTGTGCATATAATGTAAAGTTAATGCATATAAAAGTCAAGTTTTTATTTAAAGAGCCTTACAATCAAAAAAACCACTAGCTTAAAGCTTAGTGGTTTTATACGTGCGGTAGTTAAATTTAATATATTAAATTTTTATTTTTTCATTACTTCTTTAATTAATGACTTCCACTTATTATAAATTTTATCTTCTGAGTATTCTGTTAAAGATTTTGATGCAGCATCACCAATACTTAATCTTAATTTTTCAGATTCAATAAGTTTAGATAGTGCAAGAGCTAACTCATCTTGATCTTCATTAATTAAAAGACCTGTCTTTTCATTTATTATAATTTCACCAACAAAAGGGGCTTTTTTTAAACCAATACAAGGTACACCCATTGACATTATTTCTGTTAATGCAATGCTAAAACCTTCTCGCTTACTTATAAAGGCACAAATTTTAGATTTTTCAATTTCAGCTAGTATATTAGTAGTTACACCTTTAAATAATACCCTATCTTCTAATTTATATTTTTTTAATTTTATAACTAAGCTATCATAATATTTTTTATTAGCTATTTGGCCCCATAGCTCAATTTTCCAAGTTGGATATTTATCTGCAATTTTTGCAAAACTATCAATTAAAAAGTCTTGATTTTTATTAGATACAATAGTTCCTACATAAATTATAGTATCATTTTTAACTATATTTTTATCAATTGTAGCTTCTTTTACAAAGTTACCTATAACAGATACAGGTGTGTTATATCTATTTTGTAAATAAGTTTTGTGTTTAGGCATTAAAGCTTGAAAAACCGATACTTTAGGAACAACATCAGATAAAATATCTTTTATATTTTTATTATTTACAGGTAAATAGGTCTCAGGATGAGAATGGAACATACATATATGAGGTATATCGTAGTTTTTATTGTATAAAATATCTAAGCTGTCTTTTGGGCCAGCGCTAATAATAAGATCAAATCTATTATCATTAATATATGCTTTTAATTTATTAGATACATGGTTGTTATGATTGAATTTTTTAGAAAAAGGAGTTAACAGTAGGCTAATTATTCTTGATAAATTATTTAATTTTATATTTTTAAAGTTTTTAATTATAATTTCTTTAGGTATATCAAATAGCATGCCGCCTTCAACATTATCAGCTGTTGCCATGGTTACATCATTACCATCATTAGATAGTTGGCTTGCAAGCCAGCATAAAACACTCTCAATACCGCCTGTTGAGTTAACTAATTGTTTCTTTTTATAAATTAGAATTTTCACTATTAATAATTTCCTTGTGTAAATAGTACTTTGCAACTTTAAGGTAGTGTAAATAATTATGCTAAATTAGTCAATAATTAAATAATAGTAGTTTAAAGTTACTAAATGTAAGTAACTGTAATAAAATAATTAAATAATATATATATGCATATTCTTTGATTATATTGACGTATATTAATGGTTTTTATTATAAAACTATGCTATTAATATTACTATTAATATACATAAAAAAAAGATAAAGATAGAAAATGAAAAAAATACTAATTAAATTAATTGTTTTGTTTATACCAGTTAAATCTTGGAGAAAAAAAATAAGAAATAAATTTAAAGATAATTTATTCTTAAATAGACTATCAGATAAAGATAGCATTATTGACTCTAAAGTTATTTATGATCACTTAAAGAAAAAGAATTATAAAAAGGCATTTTCAAATGATATTGCTTATAAATATAATGTTAATATTCATTATAATGAACTTACTTTTTACTTTGGTAACATTCTATTTAAAAATATTACTAAAAATATGAATGATTTTAAAAGCACCCTTATACAATGGGGCGGAACATTTTCTACTAAAACTGAAAAGTATAAAGATAATATGCTTTTAATGGAAGATAGCTTTATTAAAAGTATTTCAACTGTTTATGATACTAGTGCATCAAAAAAAGATAAAATGAGTGTGTCTTGTGTTATAGATGACTTGAACTATCATTGGAATTGCTACTATCCAAACAGGCTAGAAATGCAGTTAAATTCTGATTTTGAGTTATCAGAAAACCAAAGTGTACGTTCTAAAGAGGTTATGAACCTGATAAAAGAAAATCATATAACTAAATATAATTTTCAACCTATTTACAGACCTGAAATTGGTAGAAAAAATGCTAAAAAAGTTTTAGTTTTAGACCAGTCTTATGGTGATCAGGCAATTTATTGGTCTAACTCTAGCGAGCAATCATTTGAAGATATGCTTAAAGCTGCCGTAACTGAAAACCCAGATGCTGATATAATTATAAAAGTTCACCCTGATGCACTTGTTGATGGTCCTAAAAAAGGTTTTTATACTAAAAGTAACACTATAGATAAGTATGTAGAGAATGATAATATTCACCTGTTTGCTGATGCTATTAACCCAGTATCTATACTAAGTTATGTTGATAAGGTTTATGTTATGTCATCAGGTATGGGGCTTGAGGCTTTAATTTGCGGTAAAGAAACCGTAACATTTGGTTGCCCTTTTTATGCAGGCTGGGGTTTAACAGATGATAGAAACCCTATAATAAATACTGATGAAATAAAAAATAGAAGATCTAAAAAAAGATCTTTAGAAGATATGTTCTTTTTATCTTATATATGGTATTCAATTTATATAAACCCAGTTACTAATGAAAAATGCGAAATAGAAGATTCAATTGACTGGTTGTTAAAAGAGCGTTCAAAATATTTTGAAACTAATAAAGTAAAAAACTAGCCATTAAAAATATTTAACAGCTAGTTTTTGTATTAAAATAATGGGTTGATTTATATCAACTCATTATTTATTTTTTCCATTTATTTCTAAACTTTTTTCTGTTTTTTGACTTTGGTATAAAACAAGATATTAACCTAATTAAAAAGAATGGTATTTTTGTATTTCGTTTGTTTTTTTTCTTATTTGCTTTAGATGGTGAAATTCTTCTGTTGATTTCTTGTTCAAGACGATTTTTAAATAGTCTATCATTGTCAAAAGCTCCAATATAGTTTTCAAATAGTTCAATTAATCTTAAATGAACTAGATCCTTATCTCTATTTGAGAAAACTTTTCTTTGTTTTATTATATCTAAATTTGCAAATTTTACCCCTGCAAAAATAAAGTGATTATCATCAGATGAAATAAGATTATCATCACTTATAATTTTTTCAATATTACTTCTATGGTATTGTTTTGTAGCTAAATCGACATTTTTTGATAATGCAACAGATTCATCAGAATATTTTGCTCTGTATGACTCTTTAATAACGATATCTAAATCATTAGCATCTTTTATGCCATACACAGCCATTGGACCACTTCCAATAACACAAACATCATTTAAAGCAATATTTTCATTTTTACAAGTTTGTTTTAATTCTTTACAGTATGAAATAATTTCAGGAGAATAATTATAAGACATTCTACTTTTTAATTGTTTGATATTATTTGGTGATAATAAAACTTTTGATAAATAAGAACACTCATCATTACTATCTGAAGAGTGAACAGTACAGAAACACTTTTTAGGTAGTACATGGTCAAACAATTCTCTAATATCTTTTTTACAGCTTTTTGATAATTCATCTACATCTAAATTATTATTTTTACTTTGGTTTGTAACAACAATTACTTTAAAGCTTAAATGGTGTGCTTGTAGTAACTTTGTTTTTTCTAAAATTGTTAATAAAGCATTATCATTTGTTGAAATATTCGGCTCATATATATCTAATACTGCATTGGTAAAGCCTATGTAGTTATTTTCAAAATCTAGTTCTACTTCACCAACAATATCAAAGTTTTTACTAATTATAGATTTTACATTCTCTAAGTATTTAAAAAGAGGGTTCCAAACTACAAAAATATTACAATCATCTAGGTTTACATCAACAAAACCTTTTAAAATTCTTTGCTTATCTTCAGTATTAAAGCCATGGTTATCAAACCAGTCAAAATCCCAAGTTCCACCTTCTTCAATATTTTTTATGCAAGGTTCAACCCCTAAAGCAACAGATGCTGCTAGGCGGTGAGCACCGTCTGTTAAAGTACCATCTGGTGCCATTATAACAGGTAGGTTTTTATCAAATCCATTACTAGATATATTGCTAATTAGTTGTTTAAACTGTGCTATATAATCAGAAGAGTTGTTTTTAATGCTGGTATTGCTTTCTCCAGATACAGGTTCAAGCCCACCAGTTCTCATTAGAATATGTCTAATGTAAAGAGATTCAATCTCTTTTATATTTCTCTGGTTTAAAATATCTTGTGCATAAAGGTATTTTACTATTAAGTCTAGTCTTTTAAAACTAATTAAACTCATGTTTAACTCCTGGTTATTTTAAGTGTTATTTACTTATATTATTTATTATAGCTGGCCAAACTTATAGTCAATTGCAGTAATTGGATATAATGTTTTTTTAATTACTGATTTACGCACGCGTTTTTGTGCAACATATAGCTCATTATAGTTACTACAACCAGTTAATTTTTTAATTGCATCTAATTTAATATCATTCATTATATTTACACGATCATTACTAGAGAATCTATCTCTAAATTTTGAATATTCAACAGATCTAATAGGGTAGTGGTTAATAAATAATGTATTAGAGTAAGCTACTTTAATATTATGGTGTATTTTTGCTCTAATAAAGAACTCTTCATGCTCACCAACTTTTAATGCATCTAACCAACCTATAGCTTTTATGCTGCTGGTTCTACCAATAAAGAAGTTATTTATGATATCGCAAGTGCTAAACTCAGGGAAATGATCTTTTATAAATATTGCAGTAAATTCATCTTGAATTTTATTAAACAAGCCAAAAAAGTTTGTATCAAAAGGGATTTTCTTCTTAGAAATATTTAAATTTCTAGCATGTCCGCCTAAAATATCTAATTCTTTTTCTTTAATCATGTTAATAGGTTTATTCATATCACAATCAGAGTTGAAAATAAAATCATCATCAAGTAATAAGAAAAACTCTGTAGTAGTTTCTTTAAGCAGTTCATTTCTACCAATAGAAAGCCCTGAATCAAACTCAAGGTCAAGGTATCTTATAGGATAATCAGAATATTTTTCTTTAAATTTTGATATTAAATCTTTATTTTTTAACTTAGTTTCATAATCGCTATCATCAGCAATAAGAATTTCATGAAACTTAAAACCAGTTTTTTGCTGATATTTACCGTAAGATTCTAATAGGTAATTTAAGCTTTCTGGTCTAAAAAATGTTTTGCAAACTGCAGTTATATTTGATTTTGTCATTATTGGCCTCAGATATTATTTTAATTAATATTTTCAACATTATACCTGTAAATAGAAGGTGATTCAAGTAATAAAACAGGTATTTTAAAATACTTATCCTACATAATAGACCTGCTTTTTAATATATAATGCTTTTAAGTTATAAATCATGTTTTTATATGCTTTAAATAAAAAAGGAACTTAGCTTTAAACTAAGTTCCTTAATACGTTTTTATTTAATAACTAGAAGGGCATAAGTTAGTATTTCTAGTTACAATATAGTTACCACTATCAGTTTGAAATTCAGTAGATAGAAAGTTACCGCCTTGCCCTGCCGGTTCAAAGCTATATGCTAAAAAAACCCGTGTTTCATCAAATAAAGATTCAGATGTGCTGATATCTTTGATAAACGTTCGCTCTTGATTGTAGCTAGTGTATACTTTTATTTTTATGTCTAAATTATATGTATAAGCAGGAACACCTCCAGATTTTTTTGAGCGACCTTGGTGCCCAATTTTAAGATATACCTTACCATCATTCTCATACTCTAGAGTACAAGAGGTTATATCTACTGATTTTGCTGGAAGGTGGCTACTTGTTGCAAATACTGAGGTTGAAAAAGCCATTATAGATGCAATAGCTATTTTTTTTAGGTTCATTCTATTATCCTTAAAAGATGATGAAACAATTTAAACGTTAGTGTATTATATTTAATACAACCAGATATTAACATGAGTAAAAATATAATGTCAAGCTCTTTTTTTTAATTATATATTTAAACTTTTTAGTAATTTATTTAAATATAATATAAAAAAATAAGCAAAAAAATAACACCCCATATGAGGTGTTATTTAAATCGTAATCAAATTTTTAAAGATGTCTAATGCATTCCACTAGATCAAAAT
>JAYJMJ010074669.1:0-19754 GCA_036873875.1 Laminaria ephemera | reverse complement strand
GACCGGGGGGGGGTAGCTCTGCTCTTACTGGAGGGCCTACAGCTACCGTCACTCCCGGCGACGGTGGCATGGGTTGTACCGTCGGCGTCCTCATCGACGGCATCACCACAGGCACCGACGCACGGGGGGGAATGGAGGGGGTTAGCTCTGCTCGTACTGGACGGTCTATGGCTACCGTCACTCTCGGCGACGGTGGCATGGGTAGTACTGCCGGCGTCCTCACCGACGGCATCACCACAGGCGTCGGCACACGGGGGGAAATGGGGGGGGGTTACCATGGCCGTCAACGCCGGCGCGCGCGAAGGGGAGGGGACACGGGGGCAAGGGGGGGAAAGACGCGTTGCATTCAGTCGAGAGCCTACCCTGTCCATGGGAAACGTTAGACGGCCATCCATTAGGTGAAGACCTCTTGCATCGAGGGTTATCGACTGCTTCGCCTGGACAGTGTGCAGATACAGTACGTTTACCGTCGTCGCGAGAACAAACGATACACTCTTAAGCGTTGCACGTACGTCTTGTGTGCTGCGAAAAATTAAGTCTAGACTCCCTACGTGCTCTACTATTATTGGGGTACCATCGCCAAGGTACACTGTGGCATTCTCGGGGGAGGGAGGGCGCAAGTTATACAGGCCGTGCATGTTCGGGGTCATGTGGGTTGTCGCCCCATTATCGGCTATCCGACTCTCACTCTCTCTACCCGAACTGCCACTCTGACCACCCACCAATAACGCACGGCCCATCGGCCACGACTGTGCCGTCAGGAGATGTGACAGCTCGTCGATGAGCGGGTAGTGCCGCGGCTGGTACTGTTGTTGCTGTTGCTGAAAGTGCTGTCGCTGTTGCTGCTGGTACTGCTGTACCTAGTCCTGCTGCCGCTGTTGCTGAAGACGCTGCTGCTGCTCGAGGGATTGTTGTTGCTGTTGCTGTTGGTACTGCTTTACCTTGTACTGCTGTAGCCGTTGCTGCTCACGTTGCTGCTGTTACTCGTGGTAACGCTGCTGCTGCTGCTGTGCCTCCGGTGGGGAATGGGAGCGGCGTTTGCGAGTTGGTGCGGTACTTGCCGCCATCTGGCCATGGTTCAGGTACACGCTGCGCGGTGGGTTGGGGTATTGCTTGAGTATGACGACTGTGTCGCACTTGCTCTTAAAGTGACCAACCTGGTCGCACCTGAAGCAATCAGGCCGAGGGTCTGTTGCGTGGATTGCCTGTTCGGCGCCTTGCGGTCGACGAAGGTTGGGGGGGTACCCGGTAGAATCGTATATATATGCGGTCGGTACTCGGGGGGTGTCCCTTGGGTCCCACGAAACGCGAGTCCCGCACCTGTGGCCACGACTGGTTGTCGCCGCCGCCGCCACCGTGGGCGCGCGCGTCCTGCTTCGGCCATTTCGTCTTCTTGCCGCGGTTGTTGCCCGTATGGCTACCTGCCCAGCCCTGACCTTGCTGTTGCTGCGCTGCTGCTGCTGCTGCTGCTGCTGCTGCGACTGCTGCTGTTGCTGCTGCTGCTGTTGCCCGGCTGCCCAGGCTTGGCCGTGTTGAACACCCTTCCCTGGACCACCCCATCCTCCCTCGTGATGACTGGGGGTTAGGAACATCCCGGGTCCGCCAGATCCTCCACCCCTAGTCGCGATCAAAACATGTGCTGAACCGTCAATCGCCTCTCTACTCGCTTTCAACTCTCGGTGTGTTGTCCGCACTCGGCCCTCCATCTGGGTCAGGGTCATGCCGGCTTCGTACTGCAACATCTTTTCGTTGAACGCATAGCCTGACGATAGGCACTGCAGTAGATGGAGGCTGGCCTCTCGGTCTTAAGAATGCCTACGTCTGCCAGATTTTGCCTAATGATGCTCATCCTCTCAAACAATAACGCAGGTGCTTCCCCATTGACCATCTTAGCGTTGATGTACCCGCGCAGGCACGCCTGCTTGTCGAGGTCATTGTTTGGCACGTACGTCCGGCGGATTTCGGCCATGGCAACACTAAGGCTTCCAAGTTCGTACACCTTGCGCAGTAGGGGCGAGTTGTTGGTGATTGCGGATGTTATGCCTTCATAGGCTCTGCGGGCCGCCTCTACCTTCTCTCGCCCCAAATGGTACTCTAGCTCCGCCCTACTCCTAGCGCTTGGGCCCTGAAATATAATGGGGTCATCGGTTTTCTCAAATACCGCTCGCACGTTTGTGAGACACCCCAAGATATCATCTGCTTAATCAAGGTAAATAAATTCCCTGGCTTATCGTCGAGGTTGGGGGCGGGCTTACCAAGACCAACTACAAAAAAAGTGCCTGGAATAGTACGCTGTTGCAATTGCTGCGTCCCCATACCTCCTCTTCCAAGCCGATGCCTCTCCAGCTGGGCTCTCTGTCCGTTCCGTCTCCTCTGCCTGCACTTGCATGCGAATTTGCATCGTAACGTTTTCCAAGCGTAAGCGCGCGATTTCATCATCACGCTCGTTTTTTCCTCCCTCTGGCGGAGACTGGTCTTGCACTCTTGTGTTACCGGCCTCACCCGTGCCCTCTGCCCCGGGTATGTTGGCAATCGATCCAGCTGCAGCCCCTGTGACCTCTGTCTGGGCAGCGCTGTCGCTTGGCGGTGGTAGTCCCTCCTGACCCGCCATCACGCCGAAAATTCAGAAAACAATTACTCACCGTATAACCAGCTCTCCTGGGGGGCCTTAACAAGAAGGTGCTGCTAAGTACTTAGACCACGCTAGCGGGTCAAGGGTATCCACTGGTCGACAGCCACGCCAAGGTCGGTTCACAGAAGGGCACTCATGATGTACAAGTAGAGAAAGGGAAAGTATATATGATCGTCGTCTCATGGAAGGAAGGAGATGCAGTGGAAAGAACGCACCACAAACCGTGCAGTGCTCCACAGAAACATCCCTATTGTATTTGTGAAAAACCCCAAATACGGTTACATGCATATCTCGTCACCGAGTACGAGAGCGCCCTCAACACATATGTCCGGAAATACAAGGACCATTTCAAATTGATACTCATACCAAAACAGTACTATTTGTATTTCGTCTTTATTTGGTACCACGCCAGGTACCATACCGCGTGCCAGGTACGAGGTACCGGGTACCAGGTACGGCAACAATCAACAACAGCAGCAGCAGCAGTAAGTAGCAGCAGCCAGCAACCAACCACGCATTTATTTTGCAGCAGTGCATACCACACGACGCGCCGTAGTTACGATATCCCCGTAACATGAAGACTAAAATCGTCATGCGGGACCCAACCCCCATTGTTTACATCAGCCGCGCTACCCTCGACAACGAGCGTCACTGGACTCCGCTCGATCCGCTTGCCGCGATGCCAGGCCCAGAGGGCAAGGAGAGCGAAAGTGTAGGCCAGCGCACCGTTTGTCGAGACGTTTTTCGGGCTTGACACTTGAGGCGAGCTGCGTGCGGTACTCTGTATGTTGAACTTTCACATTCGGGCCCCAAGAAGACGTTTCTCCTGTAGATAGTGACAGCCATTATTTCCCGCACGCATGATTACCTTTTTTCCTTTTTGGTCATTCCATGTGCGTGCTAAGAGTCTCATCGGCCGCCTCCACAGCAAAATTAAACAGCTTCTGCGTAACTCCAGGTCAAGGGGTCAACCGTCTTAAAACTTATCATAGACTAAAATAGAGCTGAGATCGTTCATAGTTTTTTTTTCATGATTTCAGGCTGACTTTGTTGTGAGTTACTTTGTCTTATGAGCGGGCCGGTACTACTGTACTTGACATACCGCCCCCCGCCGTCTGGGCCTCAAAATAAGTGTGGTGTCGACAAAAGACTGTTGTGCACCCACGCGGTAGGCCTTCTACAAATTAAAAAGCGATGTAGATGTGATGTAGATGTTGATTGCTTGATTGCTCTTCTGATATTTTAGACTGTAGCCGTATGATAAGTACGAGCTAGTTCCATCCAAACGTCCAAAATGTTCTCCCTCACACATGCCGCTTGCAGTACATCTACTCGAATGCCACACATTTCGTATGATACTAACCGCCGTGAACAACGGAACAGGGTGGCATGGCCAGATTTTCAATTAAGGGACTAGGGCTGGGGCTAGCGGCAAAAACGTGTGTCTCCACCAACCATAGGCCTGGAAAAAGGTCAATAACAGCCAGGTGTTTTCAACGGAACTAAAAAGACAAACGAGCCGGAGTAGAGTACTCCAAGGCATGGCTGTAAAGGGTTTCGCGCAAATATCCGAAGAATTTACTGCGTAGGATCAATATTATTTCGTAACTTAACCGAACGGGGCGTTCTTTATTATTATTTTCGCCGGAAAATTGGGATCTAAGGAGGCCTAAACATCCCCAACCATCCCCGAACAAAACGGATTACGAAATATCTGTCGGAAGAAAAAAAACACCCCGTTCGGTAACGGTTTGGTAGGGGTGCATAGCACACGTCGAACGTGTGCAAAATGTTAGGGTCTAACCCCCAAAATTGGCGTCAATTTTGGACGCGGAAATGATGTTGGACGTTTAGCTTGGACCAGCCTGTACAGTATACCACGCACCGGTGGTACGAGTTTGTCTACAAAATTGGCGGGAAGGCCCAAAGCCAGCGCATTTGAGGCTCATATATATTCTATGCAGCAACTACGTACTGAAATACACTAGAGTACACGGTCATTTTAGTATCCTTTTCTTCGTCTATTCGCTTTGTCAGTGCACCCCTCTCTCTGTTTTGTGTGAGCAGTGAGCATACAGTGTAGTTGCTGCTGTCGTTGTTGGTGTTGTTGCTGTGGCTGCTCTGCATTATGTTCATGCTCTGCTGCTGCCGAGGTAAAAACCCTTATTTCTTCCGTCACCCTCACCATGATCACTCCGAGGAAAGCCTTGTGTATGTCTATTTTTGTGTGACGATATTCGTAAACTGAACTGTAGTAGATACTGCGGCTGCTCGATTGCTGGGCCACGATATTTCGATTAGCGCTGACGCTGCAGCTCTGCGCTGCAACTGCGCTGTTATCAGAAAGACCAGCACTGCCGATTCTGCTCTGCGGAGTTGCTGCTGCTGCATGTTTGCAATAGTACCCCGGTCTTACGGCAATACCGACAGTTAGTCGAGCTTCCTGCCTGCTGCTGTTGCTGTACGTACTGCTGCTGTTCTGCTGCGGATGCTGCTGTACTATATCATATTATACCTGGCACGTACTATTTGTTCATCAAGCGTGCACAGCACTTGGCAGTAGCAGCAGGACGAGTATTCGTTGTGCTGTACGAGTACGGGCATATAATGTCTCCGTGCAAATATCGTATCAAGACACCGATCAAGTACGGTTTAAAACCTTTACTTCTGGGACTCATACAATACTCCCCCATATGACCATATAACTACTGTAGGACTATCGCCAACGACGTACCAGGTTTATGGCATGTACTGCATGTTAACCCGTCCATCTCTTAGTTCCAAAATATGGCCCCTCCACCACTGGGGCGGAAGGGCCATCCCTCGTAAGTATAATAGGCGTTAGGTTATGGGTTTGACCAAAACCCCAGGTCCGTACCGGACGTGCCCACGGCTTCACGTTTCGGGTAAGGTGATTTAGCTTCACCATGGCTATTTCAAATGGGTATGGCCGATGCCCGGGTAAATACTGAGCGGCGTACCTAACGCACCTAAAACCTAAGCAAGGTGTCGAGGTCCGTTCTACTGCAAACGTACATACCTATTGATACGTACTCGGAATTAGGGCCAGCCCCTCCGTCTCAATGACGGAGACTCCACTTTTTTCAACTAAGATATCAACGGGTTATCATGCAGTACATGCCATATACGTAGTTGGCGATAGTCGTATCATAGCGAATACAGTATGGGGGAATATTGTACGAGTCCCGGACGTAAAGGTTTTAAACCGCAATTGATCTGTGAGTCTTGTGGACCGTTGGGGGATGGACGTAGTCCACAAAGTAGAAGGTAGTATAGCCATTGCTAGGAACTCGCGCAGCAGGATATTTGTAACTGTCGTCAACTTGTCTGCGTTGGTGGATGATGGACGGTCATTGTACAAAACTCAGCGGCAGTCAGCAGCGGGCAGCAGCAGCCAACAACCCTTGTCTGCAGCAGGAGCCAGTAGGAGCAGGCAGCAGCAGCCAGCAGCAGCATCCAGCAGTCACCAGGCGGCAGCAGGCAGCAGAGGGCAGCAGAAGACAGAGAGCAGGCAGCAGCCGGCAGCAACAGGCAGCAACAGGCAGCATTAACTAGCAGCAGCCAGCAGGGGCGTCAACAGCAGACAGCAGGCAGCAGCAGCAGGCAGCAGAAGGCAGTAAAGCAAGCGGCATCCAGTAGCAGCTGGCAGAAGCAGCAGCAGCAGCAGCAGCTCGGTGCGTATGTCTGGGCGGCCGTTGTGCAGTCTTAAAAACTGGGGGACACGAAAACCCAATTTGATTTGGGTAAAGCGCCATACAATATTCTGGGACAACCGTTGGTTGTACTCGTACATGCCGACAAAGCAAGGCCAAAGGAAGCCATGATCGACCGTCCCCGCTATGGTCTTTTGTTCGTCTGCCCAAGGGCCTTGGTAGATGACGAAGACCAATCCAAACAAACCAGGTACCCTGGTGTGCCGTTGTCTGCTTTGCTCGCGACGCCCTTGATCGCTGTCCAACCAGGTGCGTTATAACACACTAAATCCAAGGTAAAACCATCGAAAGATCCGGCCTCAGATTAGTTTTATTTTAGCTCATATAGTAAGCTGATTAGATAAGGTGTCGAGGTCCTTACCTAGCGTACCAAAGATTTAGGTAAGGTATTGAGGTCCGTTCCCAACGAATACCCATACACGGGTATTTCATCGATGTGACATACCCGATACACAGGTAAATATGCGGCGTTCATATTTTACCTAAAACTTCGGTAGGGTATCGATATCCGTAAGTAATACAAGGCGCTTCGCTCCGCGGGCGGCATTCGCCGCCCGCTACGCTCGCAAAGGAAGGAATAATACAACAAATGATGTGAAGCGAACGGAGGTCCATGATTGATTGTAGGTGCAAGCTGGCGCTTTAAAAATGCCAAGAGGCCCGCAACCATGCTCCAGCAAAACAACCCGGACGCCACATGCATGAGTATACCGTATGTTGTACCTGGTATCTTTCTGCAGTACTTGCTATGTATGTATATCTCTGTCTCATGGTTTGTGACTATTATAGAGCTTTTTTTGTCCCTCTAGGAGGACGAATCGGTATGGACACTGGGTGTGCTGGATGTCGATGGGTGGAAAAAGCAGTTTAATAAAAAACATACACACGCAGCAGTGTGGGTGAAGTGTCAGCAAAGAGACTGCTGTTTTTGGACACGTCAGTCACACCTTATTAAGATATTCCAGTCTAAAAATTGTATATTACGTCTGGACGGCGGCCCGTCACAGGGCTGAGTCTCAGCAGTAGTACTTGGAAAAAATCAAAATTAGTTAGTTGTTGGTGGCTTAGAGTGAAATATTCAAAGAGCAACAACGACATAGCGGAGAAAAGAAACATAAAAAATACTCGTACATGATGGCTCTTGGCAGCACTTTTCTTGCTCTGTCTTGTCTGCTTGCTTGTTTGTTGTGTTGTCGCACTCTGGTCGACACGAACGTACTACTGCTGTATGAGCTTTGTTTGGTGTTCTGTGCACGGCCGATTTCATAGTGTTCTGATGTGCTTGCGGTACGTAGGTTAGATACTACGAGTACTGCTGTGGCTATCGGAGCTTGGTTTGTTGTGCTTTCCAGGTGTGCGCGAAAGAAACAGGTTGAAAAGAAAAACAAAAAAAGTAAAAAAGCAAAGAGAGGAAAAAAGAAACCAGTCCCCCCAAGATCGTTCCTGAAAAACAATTTTTCCGTCGGCAATTAAGAGCTGAGGATGGCTGAAAGGTGGGAGAATTGTTGCGACGGCTGCGTTTATGCAAGCGTACGAGTACTCTGCCGTTTTTGCCGAGACGACGTCACCACAAGGGGGGGAGTCGCAGAGTGGCCACACCCTGAGCGCCAGTAACATGCTTCTAGCCCGTCTTTGAGGCCCTACATCGAGTCTCTGGCCTGGCTCCTCAGATAGACGGAAACCTCGCTGGGCTCTGGGCCTCTCGAAGGCTGTTTATGAATGCATGCTCGTCGTTAACACGTGCATGCCCGCTCATTGATCTCGTGATCGCATGCATGCATATCCTGACGGCTGAAGCCTGCCGTAACATGCTGCCACAGCCAAACTCTACCTACGATCCCGAGGTAATCAACCAGGCTATCAAAAGCCATGGGGTTCTCCTTGGCTGTTTATGAATGCATGCTAGTCGTTAACATGCGCGTGCCCGCTCATTGAGCTCGTGGTCGTATGCATGCATATCCTGACGGCTTAAGCCTGCCGAAACATGATGGCACTGCTAAACTCTACCTACGATTCCGAGGTAATCAACCAGGCTATCAAACGTCATGGGATTTGCTTCTATCATGCCGACACTTGCGTGGGTACCGCCCGTCTGACTAATGTGCACTGTAATAGACACTGGATCGGGTGGAAGAAATTCACGTTTCGGAGTCTTTTGTTTGCTCGATTGAGCGAAACGCAAGGGGGGGGGGTGTCATCTAAGGCAAACAAATGAGAATGGTGAGAATGATTAACTCCAAGGTAAAGGGGATTGATTTAGGAAGATCATAATCAACCCCAAGGTAAAGGGAGAGGACAGTCGACTCCAAGGTAACAAATGTTCCGTTGGTGTTCATGTCCTGAACATTTGTCATGCCTTTCATTAATGATTGTCATGCCGGACATCGAGTTCTTCATTATCTATGCTGCATGCCATGTTACCTGGTGGTGATGCGCAGAGACACTGACGTGGTTAATGCTGGAACTACCTGGAAAGCGGTGTAGGTAGTACTCGTCCTGCATGTGACTGATGTGTGCAATGCATGTCCTAAAAGTTTGTCGTGCCTTCCATTGATGATTGTCATGCCGGACGTCGAGTTCTTCCTTCTCTATGCTGCATGCCATGTTACCTGGTGGTAATGCGCAGACACTGACGTGGTTAATGCTGGAACTACCTGGAAATCGGTGTCGGTGATACTCGTCATGCATGTGATTGATGTGTGTAATGCATGTCCTAGATGTTTGTCATGCCTTTCATTAAGATTGTCATGCCGGACATCGAGTTCTTCATGCTCTATGCCGCATGCCATGGGATGCGCAGAGACACTGACGTGGTGAAAACTGGAACCATCTAGAGAGGGGTGTCGATGACATTCGTCATGCATGTCAACGACGTGTGTTATGCCTGTCCTAGATGTTTTACATGCCTGACATTGATGTTTGTCAGGTCGGACATCGATGGCTTTATTCTCTATGACGCATTCCATGTTATTTCGTGGTACAACCTGCGCATCACAATGATCAAACAAGGTTACGCGACGGCACACCGGGGGCTCAGTGACGCCAGTAATATGAACGGGTGCAGCATCCGGAAGAGGATGATGGGGTCTGCGGCGGACATCAAGCCCTTTCATGAATGCTCTGTGTAACCACGGCATGCCGTCGAAGACAAGTTCGCACACCTTGCGAATACTTCACGATGGCGGCACCGTTATACACGCTGATCGAACGCATACTTTCGGGGGGCATTGAGGACAAGTGAGTGTCGAAGTACAACCCAACTGGCTAGACGAGGATGATGTGAGAGAGATTTTCATTCCGCTGGAGCTGGATGTATTTCAGTTGGAGGCACGCAAGGATGAGAATACCCCCTAACTGGCTAAACGAGGACGAGGTGAGAGAGAGTTCCGCTCCATTGCGGATGGGTGTAATCCACACTTCCTGAGAATCGCACCACGGCGCCGAGTGCCGTTCTCGTCCACCAGGGGTATCAACAATTCTTCCAGGGGTACCAACAAGTCCACCAGGGGTGCCAACAAGGGGGTTGTCAAAAGCAACCTGGCCTGCTGCGTACACAACGTAGGCAAATGCATCGATAGAGTACATCTCAACAGTAATTGGTCAGAGCGTGAAGGTAAGCACGCGTGCTCACCGCTGTTGAGCACGAGAAGCTGAGCTAAGCAGCTGCCGTGGGCGTTTAAATTGGTTCAGTGATAGCATTTACACAGTGAAGGTGACCAGGTGTAAGGCTATTGCTGAATAGATGGAGATATGTGGTGAGCGCCTCTCTGAGTGGTGCTTTCGAATGTATCTCAGCAGCATTTGGTTAAGGCGTGAAGGTGAGCACGTGCTGTAGCCGCTTCTGAGCGGGACGCTGAACGTAAGCAGCTCCCGCGGGTGCCTTAGCTAGGTTCGGTGGGAGCACTCAGACAGTGAAGGTGAGCACCGGCCATGCTGGGGCTGAGCAGGAGAGGTGGGGTGAGCACCTTCCTGGGAATTGTGGTTTCTGGGGAGGAGCTGATGGAGCACCTTTGGTTCACGTTCGTTTTGACGATTGTAGCTAGCGTATTTGACATTATATATGCACCGGTTACACACGAGTAGTCTTTCGATACTGGCACGGATGCACTGATACTGACTTCCTGTGTTTAGTGTTTAACGACTGCATTTATTTGTTGTAATTTGGTTCTGGTGAAGGTGAGCGCCTTTGTAGAGTATCTCGGCGGTATTCGGTTGAAATGTGTGGTGAGCACTTTGTCAATCGCTGCTGATCGGGAGATGAGGTAAGCATCTTCTGTGGGTATTGCAAGTAGGTTCGGCGGTAGCACTTCGACAGTGAAAGGTAAGCACTTGTCATGCTTTTGTCGAACGGGTCGGCGAAGGTGAGTGCCTTCTCGGGATTCTGTCTGTAAAAAGGAATTGTCAGTGTTTGGTGTGTACGATACGCGTAGGGGAGCGAACATGTCAACCAGCCTTGGCGACAGAGGGAGAGTTCTGTTTTTGTACGAAGCCTCGGCTGGTCTAATTCTACTGTTTGAACAACTTTCGAAGGTCGGGACCGCCGCTCTTCTCACCACCATCCAAGGTCACCACCGCCGAAGGAGGGGCGTTACAACATCGAGCCTAAGTCGTTGGATGGAGAAGGAAAGCATACGCGCTGTTACCGAGGTATGACCGGAATGCCCGTTCGGTACCGACGCTCACATGCGCAGGGCTGGGGGGGTGTTGCAGCGACGGAGGCGCCGGGGAGAAAAGGCGTGTGGGCCACACCCGATCGGAACCAAGGCTGAAAGGGAGATTGCAGGCATTTCGCGACGGGAACTGGGATTTATTGTAAGCGTGGAGGTGTACGACTTCAGCGATTCAGATTGGAGAGTGAGGTACCCGGATGGAGATTGGAAGGAGTTGTACCTGTCGAGAGCTAAACCGGATAGGAAGGAGCTGGCGTTCTCGGCCTAAACCGCTTGCTCAGGCGGTGGATCTGGCTGAGAAGGGTGGTGGAGTTCCGCTGACCGGGGCCGCACTCTCTAAGCTCTGGCAGATCTTGCCAGACTTGGGGTGGTGTTGCGGCGGCCAAGCGTGGGAACGGAAAAGTGCGATGGGCCGTGGTCTCTTAGACACGGGCCATCGAGCGCAGAGACGAGATGGACTCCTCTGTAGGTGCGGGAGAGGCGTTTCATCACGCTGATAGTTTCATCTGCCTGATCGCAACGCCTTTTCCATGGGAACAGCATACTCGGTTGAGTGCTGCTCCCATTTCCTGGTATTTACTCAATACCCCCCACGAAAGGAAGATTAAGTGATAATAAAGGAACTAAAAGGATGAAGGAAACTAACTAAAGGATAAAGGAAACTAAAGGAATACGAGCTAAAAGGCCGTACCACTGTCCGCTTGCATAAACGCATCGATCCCCATGTTTGTGAAGCTTTGGCGTGGGCTACAGCTCGTAAGCTGGAATCTAGGAAATCGGTTGCACCGCTCACAACTGAGAGTGAGTGTCGGAGAGCTCTGGGCCTGAAAGCTCAGCAATAGAACTCCCACGGCAAAAGGTGAGCAGGAGAAGGTCAACTCGACCCGCTGCCGCAACAGTATCATACCGGTACGAAGTAGCACAACAATAGGGCCTGTCAGGCTGACTGGTTTTTGTTAAAAAGACACCATGGCCATTGAGTGTGACCTAGCAGTCAGCGCTGACTGCTAGATCAGTAGTAGATCAGTGGTCGTGGTGTATCTCTATCATCTCTCCCCCCTACACCACCCTACCCCTCCCTCGCATGGTGACTGCTAGCTTTCAGCGGTTGTGGTATAAACATAAAACAGAGCATGTACGACTCGCCTGCTGAGTCTCGCCATATTTTGTGTATGTTTTCAGGGATCAATTGAACATTTTTAGCGGGCCCTTGGCATCGGAAACTGCCGTTTGCAGTTAAAAATTATTATTCGTCGTTGCCTGCGGGCCTTAGCTTCGTTGGCGGCCCTCTCTAAGCCGCCGGCGAAGCCCCCTTGTGGATACAAGTACAATATTCTTGGGGGTGTGCCCTGAGCGCTCCTCAGCTTTTCTTAGACGTATTTTTTGGGCTTTTTCGTGCTAGCGCGCGATGAGGTTTACCTCTCGGTCCGAAACTCCCTCATCGCGATCCCCGACCCCGACTGTATCGGGGGCGGCCTCGCGGGCGTGCTTGCGCCGTGCCCTGGCTGCCGGCTGGCCGGGTGTGCTGTACTCGTTTTTTACTAAAATATTTCAAACACGTCAGCTGTGAGTTCGACCTGTTGAGTGGTCGATACTAAGTTCGTCAAGCTGAGTGGCCGATACTCAATTTTGCAAGCTACCGGTACGTGATTCATCACAGTCTCGTGGCCAAAGATTTGGTTGACGGCCCAGCTTTGGCCCGTCAAAACCTCTTCAAAAATATAATAGTTTTAGTGTTGGGATGTCCTTGACAGCTGTCCGTCTATGGACAATAGTGCGGTCAACCGACATCTATGCCCGCTCGTGACGGTAAAATTGTTCTGTTATCGATGCCAGGACCCAGATTGACCCTATTCTCGTGTGGCCGAGACGGGAGAGGTCGCAGCCTCAGCGGCGTTTGACAACTCATGGCGGCAAGAGTGTGGGAAATATGGTACCAAGTATGATACTTCTACAGTACTGCTGCTGCTGTACATCAGAGCTGGTGTACATCACGCAACACGATTTCCGTGCGCAGAATGGTCACATGGGCCGAATGAAACCATATTTCCAAGCATCTGTTTTTATACCGTATCCTTTACATCAAACACACCGGTCACTACTATTAATTATTGGGAAACACAAGAATCCACTCTTACTGCAGGTCCCGCATCGTCACTCGCGTGTGTGTGTGCTGTAGGTTACATTCTGTAGTAGACCGTTCTTTGTTGTATTGTCTTCGTGTACAGTAATAATTCGGGCTGTGATGGCATGGACCTACCAACTAATACGCCGTTATTTTCCTGTGTTCCTAATCCTAGGCCTCTACAACCCTTCCAGCAAAGCAGTTCCATAACACTAGCCCACCCTTATCAGCCGTAAGCAGAAATAAGTATCGAAGATTCGGGGAAGCACCGGCTCCACGAACTAGAACATGAATCTAGAATCGAATAATGCAGCTCCTCAAAACTCACTCCACACCTCCTCTACCCTGTAGGATTACGAAGCCTCCTAAAGGAACGTCTAAGGGGGGGAAAGAAAGCGCCAATAAGGGAAAATACAATAAACCTTAACCGCAAGAGGCTCGAAAGACGTCAAACACCAAAGCTACCGCCACAGCCCCGGCGAGGGGGGGGGGGCGTATCCTAGAAAACAGAAGAATTGTTGCAGCGAGTGAGGGCCAGGATATGCTGATGCGTGGCGATTGTCCGGACCAGTATCACGCGGAGGGTCTACCTTTATGGGCGGGGGTTTAGCTGTTGAAAGGATGAGGGAGTGGCTTCATGAGGCGTTGGATTAGGTCTGCAAGCCGTGGGGAGCGCCGTGGGAGGAGGACGAAGCGTCGACTGGTCGGATTTTACTGTTAGGGAAAGGTATATAAAAGGGCCAGGACTGCCGCTTTTCAAACAACCGTCCAAGATCAGCACCATCGAAGGGGGTGATGAACTACGGAGACGTGCTCGGTTGCCGCAAAGTCGGTTTGACGCCAACTCTCACAGGCATCAGGCTGGGGGGGTCTGCCAGTGACGGGGCGCCAACGAAGAACAGAGGATCGGTTACTTCGCCGGAAAGCCCGCCTGGCACCGACGCTCGCATGCGTCGGGCTTGGGGGGGGTGCGGCGACGCGGCGCAAAAGGAAGAACGGAGGACATGTTTTGCGGACGGCCCAAAGGTGGAATCCCCTTTAAAAAAAATGGAAGGTGAACACGCTGTTTCCGGGCCGTTACCGAGATGCTCGCCTTGGACCGACGATAGTCATGCGTCTAGCAGGGGGGAGTGTTGCAGCGCTGGGGCGCCGGGAAGGGACGGGGAGTCCGGTGTATGGGAGATGCACACGCGGTTTCCGGGCCGTGACCGGGATGCAAGCTTTACACCGACAACAGTGATGCGTCGGGCAGGGGCGGTGTTGCAGCGCGCGGCCAGGGTTTACTTTGATTCGTTGCGATTGTCCGGACCAGTACCACGGGAAGGGTCTATCAGTATGGGCGGGGATCTAGCTGTCGAGAAGCTCCCGTCTTAAGCATTTAGGGTAATGAGGAGTGTTCCCGGCGAGGGACGGCCTCCGTTGTGTGTGGAAACCTTGTTCGAAGAAGCAGGCATGCCTAAGCACCACCCAAGGAACAAAGGCAACTTGCTGCCAAACGATCTGTATACCTGTCACGCAGCGCCTTTTAAATCAGCCTCGTTGTCTGCTAGAACAACTGGAATACTGGAGGTCATACCTAAATTGGAAAGTTTTAACGTGGGTCTGTAGAACTTCTCCTACAGACTCGAACAACAGGGTGAGAGAGCCCTCGGGAGTAGGGATCAAAGCCCGCGGGCTCCGCCCCGCTGTAACAGAACATAAGGTACCGCCGCATCCCCAGCACGGGGGGGGGAGGGTACAATAATTGTCATGCATGGCCGTAGTCTGTCAGACCATAGACCCTCGCAGGGGGGGCGGAAATTCATGCTGAAAACTGATGAACACAGGCCACCACTACATCCCCAGCGAGGGGGGCGGGGCGAGGACTCATTCGGAAAACAGAAGAACACTACCAGAAAGCTGCCGCTACATCCCCAGCAAGGGGAGGGGGAGTTGGGACGAAGTTCATTTTTGAAAAAGGCAGAGCACAAACAATTCAGCCTTGTGCAGTAGTATGAGCGGCCATAGTACGTTAAGTACCTGAATCACACCCGGCGATGAGTGTGGGGCACCAGCAAGACGAAAAAAGGATAATAACGCTTGTGAATAACGGTACATGGTGAAAACGCTCAGATTGAACACGAGGGAGTACAAAATTGGTCACTGTACCCAGAGCGGTCCCAAAGCTACAGGTACACTGCAAGGACACTACGTCTGTATGGAAATCGACACGCGAATCGGAGTGGACATCGTTCGTAACCCTGCAGAAACGACGTCGAAACCGAGTCAGGAAACGAAATATCACATATATGAAAAGTCAGACTCAAAAAGCGTGAAAGATGGAAAAACAACCGAGGGCAATGGTGGTGTGAAAATTAGCTAACCACGTGTGGGCCTCGGCTTTCGTCTACGTTTGGTTGGATCCCCCGCACAAACGCGCTATGATACCTAACTATTAGTAAGTGGATTTGCAGACACAAAGAATCCCGAACAGACCCTGTCGAAGTCGCGTAGCGAGCCGGAGGGAGAGGAAGCTTGATCGGTCCCAGGTCGCCCAGAAAAAGCACTAAATACTCCCCATCGGTGGTTGTATGCGCGATGATTATCCCCATTAGCCACAAACCATCGCCGCCTTTCCACCAAACACGGGCTACATCGGGAAGCACCGTAGTGCTATAGCGGCGAAGCTAGTCTGCGCGCGGCACTCACCCGTAGCCGGGGGTCAGAAACCGTTCGCCGGTACCTCGAGAAAGTCCCCGTTTGACATCGCCGATTCGTTTCCGGCGTTACAGCCGGTCTGGTTTGGCGGTGCTGGTTCGGCGTGCCGATCCAATAGAAGAGCGAACTATGCTGGCGAGAGAACTGGAGGCCCATTTCCCACTCCCAGGATGGGCGAGAGAATCCCGTCCAATGCGTCTTGTACTCTTTTGTCATATCGATGGCCGACGAACGCTACAGTAGGGGAGTTACTTGTAGGGATTCGTTCGTGCAGCGACTCAGAACCATTCGCGCGAATGCCTACCCATGTGCTTTTCGGTTTTGCGATTTTCACCGCCGTCGAATTGTTTGTTACGCTGCACCCACAAAATATATACTTTTTTTTTGTGTGTGGTTTTGGGCGTGGTACTGAGCCTCGCGCGCGTGTGGCCTAACCTCGGTATAGAAAATGTGGGTACCTCCCCTACCGAATTCATGGCCTGGGCCCCATCTCGACCGCAGATCGGTCGGTAGCCGGTGATTTTCTCCACTTCACGTCATCAGAGGGGTGCCGAAAAGTCGTCCTGAGTGACGTGATACGGGGGAGATTTGTTGATGTTTATGAGCACGTATTGCGTCAGCCCCACCGGCAAATATTTCGGCATGTCATCACCGTTGTGGAGGGTACCGTACGTAGCAACATTGGTCCACCTTGGAGGGCCTTGCATATGAAAAATCGTGGAAAACCAGGAGATTACTAAAATTCATCCGTCCGGATTATTCGGAGAAGGGGTCGAAAAGGCGGCGCGCTTCACACTCTACTCCCACACCGATTCCACTTGCACGGCAAAAACACACGGTCAGGTTAGACGCGCACAAAATGAATCAGAACCACCGTTAATATAATATATATTTGGTTTCAGCAGGCTCTACATGGGGAAGATATCCGAGGGATGACTACACACGAACGATATTGTGTTTCAGGGATCGCGGGTGCGTGTCTCCGAAATGGCGTGGGTTCAGAGGCTAACGCTGGAGCCGATAGACAGCCAGACTGGTGCTGATACCCTCGGTAGTTAGAAGAAGAAATACACTTATTGCACCATGGGGCCAAGCATGGCGTCTGCGAAAGGGGGAAGAAGCGTTCTTCCGTGGGAGGAGGGGAGGGGCACCCGGCAGGAACGACAGAACGGGGGGAGGTGGAGACGGGGAAGAGGTGGGGTTCAAGAGTGTCCAAAAAGGGAAAATCAAGCCGACAGAGGAGGGGCGGGGGAAGCGGGGGCGGCGGGGGAAGGGGGGGGGGTCAAGCGGACGAGGGGAGGCGTAAAAGGAAAATCGGGACGACAGAGAGGGGGCGTGGGCAGGGGTCGGGGCAGAGGCAGGGGGGCGGGGGGGAGGTTCAAGCGGAGGAGGGGTGATGGAATTGCCGAGTAAGAGTTGTTCGGAATGTTCTCAAGCAGAGGGGGCGGGACTCATTGTCATGCGTGGTCGTAGTCTTGGGACCATAAACTCTCGCATCCCTAAAATGCCGGGACGGAGCACGTCGGGTTTCCACCGATCAGGGATAATCTTAGCAGGCGGGGAGGGGGGATGCCGGAGTGGACGCAGTTGGCAAACTTCCGGAGCGACGGAGCGGGGGGCGGGAGCGGGGGGAGGGGGGGGAGGCGGGGCAAACGACTAACGATTACCATGGCCTGAGGAGCGGGCACAGCGGCAGTTGGAGAAGCCTAGAGCCAGCAGCGGGGGAAGGGGGGCGGGAGTAAGGCTGGTTCAAGAAGATTCGGCTCTATTTTCCGGGAGGAGGGGGAGGGGCGACCAACCTAGCGGCGAACGGAACAAGCAATTCAGTTCGTCGGGGGGAAGACCGCTGGTTGCCGAACGCGTTTACGCGATACGTGAGGGCAAATGTAGGTGATCCAATCTGGGTTTCGGGAGTCCTAGGGGGGTGGGGAGGGAGGAGTGGTACAGTACTACCGAAAGCTGGACCAAGGAGTCAAGTGTGTGTGTGCTGCGGATAAATGAACTTTTCAGAGAGCTGGGAGGCGACAGAAGCAACACTGGATGGGACAGTATCACTAACACAAGGAGACACTGAATGGCACAATACACTGGAACAAGGGCGCTATGCACATAAGTATTGATGATTGAGATTGTGTATAGGTTAGTTGCGACAGACTGTCGCCAAGGCGTGTCAGCAGCGGTTTCACCCAAGTGCGTGTGACGAGAAGCGAAAGGGGGTCGGAATTTGGCGGTATATGCTCCCACACCTCCCCCACCCCCCCTCTCTTCCGCAAAAGGTATGACAATTCAAGCAATACGTTTTTCCCCTGCTACCTGCCCTCAAACGGTCGTCAAACAGCTCTGACGTGTCATAGCGGCGCGATATGGCCGCGATAACATACAATATTGATAAGCGGGAGAAGCACGTGTTGGATCTTGTTCTCGAAGGCCGTTGAAAGGTGGGCGGTTTTTTTTTCTTAGGGCAAATGTTCTTCTTTTGTAGAAGCCAGCGTGTATCTCATATGTATATCGGTATGTGTTAGTTTTGCAGGCTTGTTCAATAGGTCTACGTCGCTGGGTTCTGCTTCCTACGAAAACATCATCGGCATCATACCAGCAACAAACCTGGCATGTGTTATGTCTCCCTTCCCTCCGAAAAAACAAGTTGCCAGCTACCAGGTATTGTTTTACCAGTAGGTCCCGAACATTATAGATACCACTTGGTACAAACGTATGCACATATATCAATAGCTTGCTCTATTGATGCAGTAAAGTGTTCTATTTGTAGTGGTTCCGTGGCATCTTCACTACTGAACGGAAGGCAATGAATGGTGCGTGTTAAGTGAGGAGCGCTTTCTGTACGTGCCTATAGATATTGATACGGCTTTCCTACTGGCAGAAGTACGTTCTGCAGACCAGATATACTAACGATCCTTAAACAGGTGCTTGTAAAATGCGCACCGAATGTGCTCCTTGGGCCGCAGGAATGTTGTTGTCTTTGTTGATCTCACATTGCGTACCAGGTAGCTCACTGCCACAATAGTCTTGCCCATGGTCACGAAAAGGCATAACACGGAGTCTACAAGTAGATAGGAAAACAAAACTAACGAATCTTAGTCGGGGTCCAGGGCTGATAGCCAGCTCCTCGACCTAATATTAAGATAGTATACCTGTCGCTAGGCACTCGCGGAGCAGGATATTTGCATCTGCCGCCAATTTCTGTGCGTTGGTGGAAGTAAAATTGCGGTCGGCGGTCGGCGGTCGAAACGGCGATCTCGATCGGTCCCGATTTTCTGACCGATGTGTAAATTAAAAACTCGTATTCATTCGTAACTATTACCCCGTTTGCCGTTCGACAGCGTGCAGGGTATATTTTGTAGTTTGTGACTATTAATAGGGTTATGATGAATCGATGAATCGGCACGGACACGTAATGTACTGGATGTCAATGGGTGGAAAGAACAGGTTAATGTGAAGAACACGCACACTCCATCAACGGTATTCACTCCTAAACAGCTACAAAAAATATCAGGAACTCCCATGGAAACCAAATATGTGAGCGTTTTGTCCCAGCCTCCATCCTTTCGTTGCTTCAGGCTTAACCCTTTCGGAACCCATGCGAAAAAAAATTCGACGAGTGCATATCTTGTCGAGCGATTAGGAAGAGCGTGTAGCTGGACAAAGTATCACCATGCTGCACGCATGTCGCAAACCACCTTACGGTGCACATCGGACACCGGACACACCCAACAGGAAGGGATAAGACAAACAAAAAAAAATGATATATGGAAAAAACGTAATGAGCGCCCAAATGTTGGAGGTGTCTCATATTGGAGTAGGAACGGTACTCCATCCCGAAAGAGCTGCGTGGTCAGTGGCCAAATGACTAGGGCAAGACACGCATGACTGCGGGGGGG
>JAYJMJ010074568.1:0-19757 GCA_036873875.1 Laminaria ephemera | reverse complement strand
CGGCATTGTAGGGATGCGAGGGTCTATGGTCTTAAGACTACGGCTATGCATGAAATGAGTACACCCCTGGACCAGTACGCCTTCCGAACAATATACTAAAAGTAATATCACCCGGGGTGTTCCAAACAATACACAAACGAGTATCACCGGGGGTCCACACAGAAGTAGCTTCCAGCACCGCACATCTTGGAGAACAACAAGTACCGGTACTCCTTCCGAGTAATTCGTTGTTGAAGCAAGCACGGGCTGCTGTCTAGCACCCCCGGCTTTCCATCCGGAGAGGCATTGTCGGTATCGTCACCGATATCGGTATACGGGACAATACGTACCAGGTATAAGGACAACGGGAACATCAAAGCCCTCTCAGATCAAGTGATAGATGCAAACAGTACGGGTACTGCTACCCTGTACTCGTTTTACTGCCACCCCCTTGTTATCCCCCCCTCCTGACTTTTTAAGATCAAGCGATATGCACACATGACGTTGTTTCCCCCCTGCCACCTGCCTGGAAGCGTCAAAACGTGCCAATTATCTCAAATTGCGGTGCCATCTATCTAGTGTCACCCCTCTTTGTTACCACCCCCCTCTGCTGCCTGGCTGGGTGTGCCACATGTACCAAGTCTTACCCATCGTACTGCTATCACCCCCCTCGATATCATCCTCCCACGAGAAACCACCCTCCGGTGATAAATACAGCAAAACTCAAATACAACAGTCCCTTATCACCTGGGTTCCCTTAGATACCACCCGACCACAGGAAACCACCCAGGGTGATAAAAAAAGAAAAACGCAACATACTTATCACCCGGAGTGGTTTCTTACGTCAAATACGGTATGCCCTTAGAGGGTAGATAAACCAAAATGTGACCCTCTAGAGGGGCTTGAGTGCCACCCGCTAAAGGGTTTCCCCGTGTAGGGATGCTTTTGTAAGAAATCACCTAGAGGGTACTTTTGTTCCACCCTCTAGAGGGTTTACCATGTGTATCGCCGCTGGGGGATTTCCGTTATAGCATATCCCTCTAGGGGGTGCTTTATGTTCCCCCTCTTGAGGATTTCAAATGTATATGTCGCCGCTGGAGAGATTACTTCGTAATTTTCCCTCTAGAGAGTATTTTCGTCTCACCTTCTCGTGTGTTAAGCACGCAAATCCCCGCTGGAGAGTTTCTTTCAAAACCAAACCCTCCAGAGGGTGTTTGATACAAACCCTCTGGAGGGGTTCACATGTTCGTCCACGCTGGAGGGTTTTACGCAGTAGTAAATTTTCCTCTAGAGGACATTTGTGTCTCACCCTCTAAGGGAGTGAAGCCGTGTATATCCCCGCTGAAGGGTTTCTACCAAAATATTACGCTCTGGAGGGTGTTTATAGGTTCACCTCCTGCGGAGGGGTTCCGGATTACGTTTCTGCTGGAGGGTTAATTTCATATCTTGACCCTCTCGAGGGTGCGGTTGTGCCACCCTCTGGAGAGCTTTCCGGCTGGAGGGATACTTGTATAACATTACCCTCTAGAGGGTACATTCGACTCACCTTCTAGAACGTATGGTACATAGCTGACAGTCTGGGCTTTCCTCTATTCTCTAAAGGGTACATTCGATACACCCTCTAAGGGGTTTGGAATGTATGTCGCCGATGGAGGGTATCCATCGTACCTAACCCTTGAGAAGGTATTTTACTAACATAATAGTTTAGGCTCACCCTCTGGAGCGTTTCACATGTACGTCCCCGCTGGAAGATTTTTAGTTAGGGAGTTTTCTTCTGGAGGGTACTTGCGTCTCATTCTTTAGAGGGTGTAGCATGTATTTCCCCGCCGGAGGGTTTCGATCATACTTAATCCTCTAGAGGGTGTTTTAGGTTCACCCTCTCCAGGGTTTCACATGTACGCTCCAACTGGAGGACACACTCTCAGGGAATTCCCCTCTAGAAGGCACATTCGACCCACCCTCTAGAGGGATTATCGTATGTTTTGTCGCTGGAGGCTTTCTACCATAATAAAACCCTCTAGAGGATGTTGTTGAATTTCATCCCTTGGAGGGTTTTGCATGTTCGTCCCCGCTGGGGAGTTCATGTTGGGATATGACCCTCTGGAGGATTGGAATTTCAACCCTCTAGCGGGCTATGGATGACCAGGGTTATTTTTCCAATTATTAACACGCTCTAGAGGGTAAAGCAGCCCTCTAGAGGTGGAGTTTCCCTTCAGAGGGCGATTTCTAAAGGGTGCTCTTCGGCTGTAGAGGATTTTGGTGAGAAACCGATTGGCCAAGTGTGTATGCTGGTTTCCCGAAGCGGGATGGTTCTTGCCGTTTGGTGTGCAGCATGTGTCTTCCGCAAACGAAAACCGTGAGATGGCGTTTCTCGCTTAACCACTCACGCCCAATGCCCCCCATCGATTATTTCTTCCTTCGACAGCATCTGGAAACTCGCCGAGCGCACTCACCAAGGCGCTGTTTTTTCAAGATGACCAAGGAATTGGGGGCAGAAACGCCGAGAGCCAGGGCTGGTGAGGATACGAAATTGATTCGGAGACGTCCGGTGACGTCCTAGTTGCAATGACGTGACCAGGATTTTCGTGTGATGGATTTGTTTGTACTTAGCTGTCGTTCTTGACACAGCAGGGTACGCTTTGCGTCGTGGCATGCAATGCCATGCCGTGCTATTTTTATTGTGTATTTTGTCCCCCCCCCAGCCTAATGCTTTGGTCGTTTCCCTCCGTAACTTTGCCGTTTGATTTGCGGACTGTTTCGGTTCGTCAGGGAATCTACAGTGCAGCAGCAGCTCACACCAGATTCGTTCTTACTGTTGGGTCGGGGGGTGCTAGTCGGTGATTTTTTTACTTTGCAACGAGGTTACCCCACCCCCGTTACAATGGCACCATCGTGTCGAGCACCCTGCCCCCTCCTCATCCTCGCCAAGATTGAAGATGCGTAATATCGTCTCCCTCGAAGGTGGAAACTAATTAATGTCTTGGATTAGGGTAAATGAACACCTTCCCCCTCCCTGTCATGATCAATTTTCACCGAGCGAGCACTGCTCAGCCCTTTCAGGTTGGTGATGCAGGTGTCATCGTGCGCGCTCTGTTGCAATCCTCTCCAACCCACCACCTGGAGAAATATAGCACATTTATTTTGTCGCTCCCGTAGCCTCTACTTGCTATGCATTGAAGCACGTTGCGGCATGCGCATGGACCAAACACGATATCCTTAAAAAGGGTAGGGTGACCCGCCCTCCTCCTCCCCTCCCCCCTCCGCTGCAAACGAGGCGGTTACTTCATCGCACACCTTCATTTTGCTGTTACATTCTAGCCATTAAGAGAGTAGTTATTGGTGTCAACCCTTGCGTCGAGAGGCCCTCGTTTCCATGGCCGATATCGTGCCTAGCCAGAACACCAGGACCAAGAAGATCTGACGATCATGATGACGATGTCCTCACATTAGCTCAATTTCCTGAAATCTAGCCCGTGGTCACAAAAACAGGCTAAAAAGCGTCCAGTTGGAAGCAAAACAAGCGCAAAATATTACGGGCACCGCAGTACCAGTACGCACGAAAACGGCAGTCAGACTGCGGTATGGCCATCCCGTATAATTTACAAAGAACTTTGCCCTAGGAGAATACCCATGGAACTTACACCCGAAAAATAGGAAAAGTAGTGCGAAGGCGAAACCTAAACAATAACATAACAAAAGTAGACATGCGCTTAGCGCGCAGATGCCGAGACCGGAGAGAACAAGGCTGATGTTTGCTGGTAGTTCTATGTCCACCTGGTGAATCAACAACAGGACAATAAAACTGACCAGACAAAGAGGGCAAATACAAAGAACAAAACAAGACAAAAACGCCACAAAAAAAAACAGAACACAGCACAAATAACGGCAGAGTACACGGGAATACCACCGACTTGACAGTAAATCGGGCAAAGCAACAAAAAAGAGCAGGGACTGCGCACAGCAAGCTGTAATCGCTGGACATCTCAACTAGGAAGACGGCCAGCGCCACCTCTAGAAAGAGTCATTCACTTTCTTCAATGCGAATTCAGTAGTTGCTGCTGCTACACCCCCCGTGGCCTATCTTCTTCCTCCCCCAGGGCCCCGCGTTCAGTGAAGGCTTCAGTAGTTACTGCACAGTTTGTATCTCAAGCGCTCGTCTTTTCCCTACTTTATTCTTCACCATGACGAACCAACGTCTCGTGGACTACTCTGCTGCTTTCTTGACACGTCAGTACCACTTGCCCGGTTTCTTGGCTGCCAGTGCCCAGTACTCGGCTTCGGTTAACGACTTGAGTAGTGATTTATCGCTTTCGAGAGAGCCCACCCAGTCTCGTTGTTGCCTCTCCGTCCGAGTAGCCCATACACCGCTTCACTTCCCCAGACATCACTCGCTTTGGTAATCACTCGATACCCAAACGAGCCACGAAGCCCGCGAAAAATATATTTTCCGCTTACGCACCGTCGTTTCGACGCTCTTGCAGCCGGTCTTAGCGAGCGCGTCTGCGTAGGATGTCACGTTGCAATCGTCGCGACGTTTTCTCTTTCGTGCGATGTAACGGGGGAAAATCGATGTACTAGCAGTTCGAAAGCGACAAAATACCATTAACCATAACAACATCGTACTCGTTGAGGACGGATTGCCCTCTTACACGCGGCGTCTCGCGGACCATGTTTAAAAAACAAACGAAAACACCTTTAAGGTACTACGCACAAACACTCTCCGTCGATTGGCCAACTATGTGGGTAATACTGCAGGAACAAAGGAACGCCATGCCCGGTGGGAGAATCGGCCTCCCGTGTGGTGTTTGTTCTTCACGCATAACAACATTTTTGGATGTCAAGAACACCGAGATTATATTATGCACAGCGAAATTAGCGGGACCATAAAATGGCGCTAAACACTAGAAAACGTACCGTGCGTACAGTACGAGGAGTGCTCTACGTTGGGATGCATAAAACCGGAAGTTTTGCCGCGGCTGTCGTTAATCGTTACGAGGGTGAACGCTGAAACGGTGGCCTGTAAACAAGTCGTGTACAGTAGTCGTTCGAACAAGCCCCGCGGTTTGACCCCTGACATTTGCTGCAGCCATCACGAACAGGGCTGCCGCCGGCCTCGCCGAAAAATGTGCGCGTAACTCGCAGGTTTGAGATCAAGCCGGGTAAGTTTTTTTCGTCCTATCTACTATCGTTGCACTTTTTTTCCAGTTCCTTACCTATTCGTACCTCTTATCCGGGGTCATATAGCAGGCAATCCTCCCCCCTCCCCGCTACGGTGCACAACCTCGTTTCTTATCGCGAGAAGGGTTCAACATTTTCTCTCCTTGTCGACTCGCGTCGCATTGCGCATATAATGTGCTGAGGCTCTTAAGCCTGGACGTCCAGACGCCAAGTATCTACCGCCGCCCAAACCTCTAGAAGCCGCCCGCAAAAGACCACCGGTGCGCCGGAGAGGGAATACTTGTGGCGCAACACAACAGGTGGGTCACCATCGGAACGCGCGGGTGCGTGCTTTGTGGAAAGTAGTTAGACTACTGGATGTTCAATGGACACACCAGAACCGCGACCTTTTCACGATCCTGAGCGATTCCGTTCGGTTGGAACGAGGTTGCAGCTGGGTCCCATTCGTGGACCACCGAGACCACCTGAACAGAGCTTCAGTAGAACCAACATCGTCTTCATACATAGCACTCTGGGCGGAAATTTAAAGACCGTTGGGGTACTAATATGAACGCCCAAAGGTTCCGTACATTTACGTCCAGCGTGGTGTATATTAATGTTTCAACGTTCCAAGTGTTTTGTTTTTAGTCTAGACACGCTAGCTGTTTCTCCGGATTCATCCCACTGTGCTTGCTCGCGCTTAATTATTTCGGCAGGTTTCTTGCCGGAGCATTCCGAATCCTTTGACAAAACAGCGTCTTGTCCTGAGCAGAGCTGCCGCGGTCATAATGAACCGAGCCCATAGAAAAACCCGCTGTAGGCTGTGCGGGTTTGAGACTGCCTCTAGACACCGCCCATGGGTGCTGAACTGCCTTAACCCTTTTACTACTGCACACGCTATCCAACACTAATTACAAGTAGTTTTTCCTCAAAAACGCACGAGGAGTTCTAAAGGGGTTGACTGGTTTCCCCAAGGAGCGAGCACAGCCGCAACAACAATCTCAACAGCCGACAGCAATTTTAGTTGTTCGACATCTCGACCGCACGTCCCCTAGCCTCTTAATGGATAAGACATAACCATCACTCAGCGAGCCCGCTACCCGCCAAGACATATCCGAGCCAAGCCCAACAGAGACGACTAGCGCCACGCTTAGACTGGGACTGTGGTGGCGACGGTGGACAAACAAAAACGCCGAGACGTCAGGAGATTCCTATGCGAGGAGTCGAGCGGGTTTTATCAAAAGGCGACGCTAGTGACGGCAGTGACCCCCGGGTATCCATCGGGGCCGGTGCTTGCGGCATATAGTGCCAGCACCAGGATAGCGAGCTCGGCCATGGTGGCGGCGACGCCGCTGATACTACTGCGGTAGGGACTAGCTGGGGCTAGGGTTGGAGAGCTGATGCTTGGGGTTGGGTTGGGGCTGGTTGTGGTTTTACCTGTGGCTGGGGCTGAGGCTGGGATAGGCCGAGGCTAGCGATGGGGATGTGACAGGGGCAGGGGAAGGACCTGGAGCCGGGGCCGGGGCTGGGGCTGGGGCTGGGGCTGAGGCAGGGGCAGGGACTGTGGCTAGGGCTGATCTAAGGTTTTAGTTGGGACTGAGATGGGCCGGGTTGTGGCTGGGGCTGGAGCTGGGACTGGGGCTGGCTCTGGGGCAGGGCTGGAGCGTGGGCTGAGGCTGGGGTTGAGGCAAGGACTCGGGTTGAGGCTGAGGCTTACGCTTACGGCGGAGCAGGGACTGGGATAGGTCTACAGGCTGGTTCACGCTATACGTCCAAAATTGTTTCAGCACCCAATGCCCACGCCGTTTTTGGGGATTAGAGCTTGAAGTTTAGCGCACGTGTTCTATATTCCCCTGCAAAACGCTCCCCGAAAGGTATTTTTTGTTCGCCTGAACTTTGGTCATTTGTGATTTTTGGGGAAATTTGAGATATTTGGCCCACCTTAGACCCCGAATTTCTGACGAAAAAAAACAAACTGAAAACTTTCCGTCCGTCAGGGCTCGGAAGGGGCACATAAAATACCGACTCGAGAAAACGGCGTGGACATTTGAACTTTTGTGCGGACAAAGTGCGTAATTTGCTGCACTACCTCGTAATTTCTTAGTTTCAGTATTAAACCGACTTTGAGTGTAACATGTTACTTGATGCTGATATATCTCTGTCAAGGTTTAAACAAATTGCACGAACATCTGTACAGGCATGCCTTGAAAAACCTGGAATCGGCTCGTCCATTGAAAAAAACGAAAAATGTGTTTTTCTTTGGTTGAAAACGCCCGACTGTTATTGACTTTTTTCCAGGCCTATGGTTGGTGGAGGCCCATTTTCGCAGCTAGCCTCCGCCCTAGGCCCTTCATTAACAATCTGGCCATGTCACCCTTTTCCTCTGTTCATGGGGGTCACGACGATACCAAATATATGGCATTCAAGTAGATAGTCCAAGCGGGATTCGCGGCGGAGATTGTTTTGGACGTTTAGCGTGAACCAGTCTGTAGGTGTAGGCTTAGGCTTGAGCTTGGGCTTTGGTTTTGGCTTGGGCTTGGGCTAGAGCTAAAACTGAGGCTTGAGCTAGGATCGGGACTGTGGGCTGGGCTCGGACTTGGGCTAAGAGTGGGGCGGGAACTGGGATGGGCCGGGACTGGACCGAGGTTGGAGCTGAAGCTGGGACTGGAGCAGGGAAATAAGCTGGGGCTGGGGCAGGGTAGGGTCCGGGGCCATGGTTTGGGTCCGGATTTGGGCTGGGGGGGCGGCAGGCATGGCTTGGGCTTGGGCTTGGGCTTGGGCTTGGGCTTGGGCTTGGGCTTGGGCTTGGGCTCGGGCTTGAGCTTGGGCTTGGGCTTGGGCTTGGGCTTGGGCCTGGGTTTTGGCTTTGGGCTTAGACTTGGGCGTGGGCGTGGGCTGGAGCTTGAGATTGGGTTGGGGCTGAGGCTTGAGCTGGAGTCGTGTCGGTGGGTTGGACTCGAACTTGGGTTGGAGTTGGGGCGGGGGCTTGGATGGGCTGAAGCTGGGGCTTGGGCATGGGCTGGAGCCAAGACTCAGGCTGTGACCAGGGCAACGTTTTGGGCTTCGACCTAGGCTGGGTCGGGCACTGGGATGGGTGGGAGCTTGGGATTAGGTCTGGACCGGGGCGTGGGCCTGAGCTAGAGCTGGGATTGAGGGTTCGGCTGTGGTCCGTGCTCGGGCTTGGGCTAGGGCTGGGGTGGGGGCTGGGGTGGGCCGAAGCTGTGGCTGAAGCTGGGACTGGGACAGCGAAAGGACCTTGGACTAGTGCAGGGTAGGGGCCGGAGATGTGGATTGGGGTCGAACTTGGACTGGGACGAGAACTGGAATGCGCCCGACCAAGGACGCGGGCTTGGGCTCGGACTAGGGCTAGGGCTTGGGTATGGGCTTGGGCGTGGGCTGGGGCTGGGGCTTGGGGTTTAGGTAGGACTGAGGCTTAGGCTGGGGCCGGGGCAGCGGATTTGGGCTAGGATAGGGGCTGGGAATCGGCTTGGTAGGGATCGGGGCGAGTCTTGGGTTGGGGTTGGGGTCGGGGCTGGGGTTCAGTTTGGGGTTTGGCATTGGGCTAGGACTGGGGTGGTGGGAACTGGGATGGGCCAGAGTAGGGGCTTAGACGTGGGTTTGGGCTAGAGCTGGACGCGAGGTTTTAGCTGGGGCCAGGGCTGTGGTCTGCGCTCAGGCCTGGGCTGGTGCTGGGACGGAAACTGGCATGAGCCGGGACTGGGGCTGAACCTGGGGCTGGGGCAGGGACATGTGCTGGGACGGGCGTGAGGTAGAGACCGGGGCAGGGGCTGTGCTTTGGGCTTGGGCTCGGGGTGGGGTGGGGGCTGGAATGGGCCGGCTCAGGGGCTCGGGTTGAGGCATAGACTTGGACATGGGCTTAGATTTGGGCACTTGCTGGGGCTGGGGCTAGGGCTTGGGTTGAGCTGGGGTTGCACCTCGGGCAGGGGCCGGGGCGGTGGACTTGGGCTCGGGCCGGGATTGGGACTGGAATTTGTAGGAATCGGGGTTTGAGCTTGACCTGAGCTTGGCGATGGGCTGGACTTGAGGTTTAGGCTGGGGCTGGGGCGGTGAGTTTGGGCTTGGGGGTTGGGCTGGAGGCGGGGCCGGCACTTGGATTGACCTGAGCTGGGGCTTAGGCCTGGGCCGGGGCCAGGGCTGTGGGTGAGGCTGTGGCTGAGGCGTGGGTTGGGCTTAGGCCGGGGCGGGGACTGGCGTGGGCGGGAGCTAGGACCTAGGGTTGGGCTGGGGCTTAGACGTGGGCCTGTGTTCCGGCTCTGGCTCCGACTTGGGCTTGGGCTTGGACCTGGGCTTAGCCGTTGGCGTGGGCTTAGGCGTGGGGATGGGCTGGCGTTGAGGCTTAGGTCGGGGCCAGGACGATAGGTTTGTGCTCGGGCTCGTACTGGAGGTGGGGCCGGCATCTGGATTGACCGAAGCTAGGGCTTGGGCCTGGGCTGGGATTAGAGCTCTGACTGAGGCTGTGGCTGGGACTTAGGCATAGACATGGGGCGAGGACTGGGATGGGCCAGCGGTAAGGCTTAGGCTTGGGCTAGGGTTTAGACTTTGGCTAGAGTTGGGACCGAGGCTTGAGCTGGGGCCTGGACTGTGATCTGGGCTGGGGCTGGGGCTAGGGCTAGGGCAGGGATTGGTGGTGGGCCGGGGCTGGGGCTGAAGCCGGCGCTGGGGCAGCGAAATGTGCTGGGGCTAGGGAAGGATAGGGGCCGGAGCCGGGGCTATGGGTAAGGCTCGGGCTTTGGCTGGGGCGGGGACTGGATTGGACCGGAACTTGAGCTTAGGCTTAGGCTTAGGCTTGGGTAGGGGCCTAGACGTTGGCTGGGGCTGGGACTTGAGGTTAGGCTAGGGCTAAGTCCTCGACAAGGGCTGGGCGGGTAGTTTGTGCTCTAGGCGTGGTTGGGATTGGGCTGGGTAGGGATCGGAGTTGGGGCTGAGGCTTGGATTGGGGCGTGGATTGGGGATGACGCGTGGACTGGTGCCGGGGCCGTTGGTTTGACCCCGCGCTTGGGCTGGGGCTGAAGCGTGGGCATAGATGGGCTGAAGACGAGACTGGAGCATGGGATGGGGACGGGGGCTGGGGCTGAGGCCAGCGCTGTGGTTGGGGCTCGGACGTGGGCAGGGGTTGATATTACGACAGGGTTGGGGCTGGGGCTGATGCTTATGGTTGGGTCTGGCATTAATTTGTCCTGGGGCCGAAGCGTAGGCTGGGGCAGGGGCGTGTGTTGGGGCTGGAGCGGGGCAGGGGGTGTGATGGTGGCTTGGAGTTAGTCTTAGGCTTGGGCCTGGACTGCAATGGGCCGGATATGGAGGCTAGGCTTGGTCTGGGGCTTGAACTTGATCTGGGGTTGAGGCTTTGTCTGCGGCCGGGGGTGTGGTAAGGGCCCAGATTGAACTTGAGCTGTGGTGGTGACCAAGGCTGGGCCCGAGACTGGGATCGTGGTTTGAGCTGGGGTTTGGTTGAAGCTGTAGCGAAGACTGAAATGGGCCGGAGGTGGAGATTGACTTGGGCGTGGACTTGGGCTTGGGCTTGAGCTTGGGCTTGGGCTGAGGCTTGGGCCGGGGCTGGGGCTGTGGCTGGTGCTGAGGCCGTGGCATAAACTCGGGCTTGGGCTAGGGTTGGCGCGGGGTTAGGGGTGGGACGCAGCTCGGACTTGGGCTTGGGTTAGGGTAGGGGCTTAGACTTGGGCTGGGGCGGGGACTGAGACGTGGGCTGGTGCTTGGGCTGGGGCCAGGGCTGGAGCTGAGCCTTTAGCATGGACTGTAGCTCGGGTGGGGACTGGGATGGACTTGAGCCTGGGCTGAAGACGGAGCTGGAGCAGGGGCTTGGGCCTGTACTGGGACCGGGACTGCGACTGTTTGTTGGGCTGTGGCTTGCGATGGGGCTTGGACGGGGACTGGGATTGGGATTGGGCTCGGGCTAGGGATCGAACCAAGATGGGGACTGAGCTTTCGGCTTGGGATTGGACTGGCTGAGGCCGCGCCTAGGGTTGTGGCTTAGGCACGGACTGCAACTCAGGCGAAGCCTGGAGTGGGCTCGTGCCTGGGCTGAGGATGGAGGCCCTTAATACTGACTGGAGCTTGTGCTTGAGCGGTGATGGGACCGGGACCAGGGCTGTGATTTGGGCTGGGGTTTGGGCTGGGGCTTGGGCCGGGACTGGGCTGGGGCTTGGACTTGGGCTCGACTTTGGGCTTAAGCTGGGGTGGGGACTGAGACCTGCGCTGGGACTGGCGCTTGGGCCAAGGCGAGGGCATGTGCAGGAGCTGAGGGTCAGGGACAGGCGCTGGTGATAGAAATAAAGCTAGAGCTGGAGCTGTAGGTTGGGCTCGGGTTTGGGATAGAGCTTGGGCTTGGCATGGGGCTTAGGCTGGTGCCGGGGCGGTTGGGTTGGGCTCGGACTTTGGCTGTGGCCGAGGCGGGGACTAGGATGGGCCGAAGCCGAGGCTTGGGTGAGGGTTGGGGCTGAAGCTTGGGCTGGGGTGGGGACTGAGGCTAGGGCGGGGCTGGAGCTGTGGTCAGGACTTGGGCTGAGGCTTGGACATGGGCTGGAGTTGGGGCGTAGACAGGGATGGACTGCCGTCTTGGTTATAATTTAGGCTAGAGTAGGGGCTCGGGGCTGATACTTGGGTTGTAGTTTGGGCTTGGATTGGGGCCTCGACTTGAGCCGGGACCAGGATTGAGGTTTGGGGTGGGGTCAGGGTTGCGGGTTGGGCTCGGGCTTGGGCTGAAGCTGGGGGGGGCGCTGAGAGGGGCCGGCTATGGGGATGAAGCTGGCGCTGGAGCAAGGACTTGGGCTTAGGCTTGGGCTTTGGCCTTAGGCACTGATTGGGGTTGATGCCTGGACTGGGGCCGGGGCTTCGGTTTGGGCTCAGGCTAGCGCGGGGACTGGAGTGGACCAGGGGTGCGACTGGGGCTGAGGCTTGGGATTGTGCTGGAGTAGGAACTGGGGCAGCGACAGCGGCTGGGGTTGGACCCATGACTGTAATTTGAACCCGGCCTGGGCTGGGGCTAGAACTGGGCACGGACCGGGGCTGGAAATAGGGTTTAGGGATGACTGGTGTGGGGACTGGCTTGGATTGGGGCCTGTGCCGGAGCTGGGTCCGGGTCAGGGGAAGGAGCTAGAGCTGGGGGCCAGGACAGGGTCCGGGATCGAGGCTGTGGGCTGGGTTTGGGCTTGGGATGGGGCTTGAATTGGGGCTGGGTTGAGGGAATAAGGCTTGGGCCGGGTCTGAGATTTGAGCTGGGAATGAGGCTTGGGCCGGGGCTGAGACTTGAGCTAGCGCTTGGGCTGAGAGTTGGGCGTGGGCTGGAGCTGAGGCCGTGACTGGGATGAGCCGGGACTAGGATCGAGGCTGGGGTTGGAGCGGGGGCAGGGGCAGGGGCCGGGGTCGGGGCTAGCTTCGGTGCCGGAGCTGTAGCTTGGGGTCGGGCTTGGATTTGCGGTGGGGCGGGGGCTGGGATGGGCTAGAAATAGGGATTAGCTTTGGCTGGGGCTTAGGCTTGGGTTTGGGATCCGTCTGAGGCTTGGGATCGAGACGCAAAGGTGGCTCGGGCACGGGCTTGGGCTTGGGCAGGGACTGGAATGGGCTGGAGCTGGTGCTTGGGCACGGGCTGGGCCTTGTTTGTCTTTGGGCTGGGGCGGGGGCTTGGAGTGGCTGGGTGAGAGGCTTTGGCTTAAAGTTGGGCTTAAAATGAGGCGGATAGTGAGATGAACCGGGGCGAGCTGGGTCTCGGGTTGGGGTGGGAGCTGGGACAGACCGGTGCCGGGGCTGGGACCGGGGCTGAGGCTGGGGCTTAGACTTGGGTTTGGGCTCGGGCGAGGCTTGGGATGGGCCTTGGCCGTGGCCAGGGTTGGGGGTCAGGCTTGGGTACGGGCGTGGGCTCGGGCGGGGTTGAGGATGGCCCGGGGCTGGGGCTGGAGCTGAGTCTGGGACCGGGTGGACTCGGGCCACGACCGAACTGTGGTTTGGGCTTGAGTGTGGGATGACACTGGGACTATGGGCCAGCGCTGGGATTGAGGCCGAGATTGGGGTCAGGGCTGGGGCTGGGACTTGAGCTGAGGCTGGGACTGAGACGGACGGGGCTCGGGTCTGGGGTTGAGACTTGGTCTCGGGCTGGGTCTGGGGCGCGGGCTGGGATAGGCTGGGGTCGACTCTGGAGGTAAGGGTTGGGCATGGGTTAGGGGTGGGGCGTAAACTGCGAAGGGCCGGAGTTGTGGCAAAGAAGGCATACTACGGTAGGGATGCACCAATATTATCTGAGGCTCCTCCGGCTCCCCATTTGAGGAGCTAAACACCTCACCCAAAATCTGTCTTTTTGCTAAACATAAGGTGATTCCCGATGAACTATCCCATGCCCTATGTATACACTAAACACTTTGCAGAATTCAAACGATATTCCAACGATTTTGAGTAGTTCCTTAATTGAGGATCTCAGCCAAGCAGTTTGTTTTTGCCCAAAAAGCGCCACCCGTATTGTAGCACGCGTCTTGGGCCGAGGTTAGGGCTTGGAACGGGCGCTTCACTTGGGCTGGAGCTTGGGCTGCAGCTGGTGCAGGGCCAGGGACTGGGAGGTAAGACTGTAGTCTTGGCTTGGCGTGGGGCTAAAACTGAGGTTTCAGCTGGAGCAGGACCTGGGACTGGGGCTTGGAGCGAAGCTAAGAGTGGGGCTTGGGAATGGCTGGGGTTTGCAGCCAGGACTAGAGCTGGAGCCGGGGTTGTGGTTCCGGAATCGGATAGGACTGGGATGGACTTGGGGCTGGGATAGGGACATAGATGGGTGCCGGGCAGCGACCGGGGCTGTAGTTTGGGCTCGGGCTTTGGCTGGGGTTGGGATTGGGACTGGGATGGGCCTATAGTGCTTGGGCTTCGGATGGAGCTCGGGCAGGGGCAGAGGCAGGGGCTTGGGGCGGGGGTTGGGAGGGGACTGGGATGGGCTCTGGCGGAGGCTTCGGCCGGGGCTGGAGCCGAGGCTGAAACAGGGGCATGGGCTGGAGCTGGGACACGGGCTGGGACTGAGGGTTGGGCTCGGGATTGGACTGGACTGGACTGGGGCAGGGATAGGGATGGACTCGATCAGGGGTTAGGGATGGGGCTCAGACTAGGGCTGGGGTTGGGCTGTGGCCGTAGCTGGTGATGAGACTGGGGCTGGGGTTGGGGCTGGAGCTGGAGCTGGAAACTGCACCGAGACTAGGGCTGGAGTTGTTGGGCTGTAGCTGGGACTTGGGCCCGGGGTGGGGATGAACCTAGTGCTGTGGATAGGGCTGGAAATGGAGCTGGGGCTAGGCTTGGAGCTGGGGTTTCACCGGGGCTTGGGTTGGCGCTTGCTCTGGAGCTGGAGCTGGGGCTAGGTCTATGGCTGGGACCTGGGCTGTGGAGAGAGGTGAGGCTGCGGCTGTGGCTCGGACTGGAGCTGAGGGTAGGACCGAGGCTTAGCCTGGGTCTGGAGGCGGGGCTGAGGCGGTTGGTTGGTGTTGGGCTGGAGATGAATCACGAACCGGCACTCGGGCTGCAGCCGAGAGGGGAGCTAGAGCTGCGACTGGGGCCAGAGAGGCTACGTCTAGGACTTGGGTGATTTTTTTCCAGGTGGCAGTTTAAAGCGTCTGGTCAAGGAAAATGCACTTTCCTTTCCCTAGGGCTACATATTTGATGGCTTGCCACTGATACACTCGCTGGGTCTAGAGCTCTTGCCTAAATAACCCTTTGGGCCTTTTTAATGACCAGTAATTTTAACCTGCAAATCGAGTTGTGAGTTGAGACAGATGATGCAGTCGTACGTATTGGCAAATTGTGGTGTCCTGAGACCTGATATACTGTATACGTGCATCGTCGTCGGTTTAACTTAACTGCATGGCAGTTGATTCCTCATCGGAGGCTTATCTTATGTTTCGCCAGTAATACGTACCGGTAGGCGAATGGAGACTCGGCTAATTTGCAGGGGTTTTGAAGACAATCGGCAATTCACACATGTTTCACAACGGAACACACCGAAGTGAGTACATTAGCGGCATGGAATAGCGTCCAGCATTATGCCTCCCCACCTATGGCGAAATTATACACACATCCATTCGGTTAAGCCGGCGATCAACTGGTACTGGTGGAGCGAAACGTTTCGCCCAATACTAGAATACTCCAAAAACATCTCTCTGTTCCACATCAAAATTACAGCCAATACTCCAAACTATCTACCAGTACTGCAAAATATTCAATTGTTGACCTATATTATACCTGGTACTCAATAATATACGGCTGTGCATCGGAGCGAGGCGACGATTCAATTTTAATTGGATTTCGGCGCAGCCTACTAATCGTTTTATTGATACATCGGCTCGCTCGAACCCCCCCCCCCCACCCCCCCGTCTTCCACTTCCTCAACATCAGCGCTTTTTCCCAACGCAAACGGGATCATAAACTTAATCTCTCCCCCACCAAGGCCTAACACGATGCCACCAGTGCCAAGTTTCTAGGACGCGCAATCTTCCCCACCGGCGTTCGCCCCAATACCGAAAAGGTCCGCCGTCACCAACATGCCCATGCAGATGCACGCGAAGTAACTACGCTCCCTCCTTGTCGGTCCTTGCTATTTAAGCAGTTTTCTGCCAAACAAGTTCACGCGTGTGCGCCGTACCAATGCCCTGCTCAAGCAGTGCATTGGGGCGTGCTTTTCGACGCCGGCTCTGGAAGCCATTGTCTAGCAATGTGTGTGCGATATCACCACTCCGCGATCTTGGTCTTCCGTGACTGGTTCAAGGCTCTTTCCGATTGTACTGCGGAACCAGACGCGATGGCTTCAGCGTCACCGTTGAACAGGAGTACTCGAGCAGTTCCTTCTGCTCCATCATGTTTATCAGCCCAAGGCGGAAAACATAGAAGGCGCGCAGCAAAGTTTAGAAGGATTAGAAGGAGGGTCGGTAACGTGGCACCCGATGGGGTTACTCGTGGCGTGTTGTCGCCCAAGGCTCAAGCGGCGTACAATGCGAACGCACGCAATGGACACCAGTAGCGGGTGCTGCAAGGATTTTCATGCGCGTCGTGAAGAATACACTGATGCCGTACCAAGTACGTCACAAGCAAGCACTAGTATTGAAAGGACAACAGTCATTAAAGCGTGTTGTTGTGGCCTGAAACGAAAATGAGGTGCATTCGTATCGACTATATACCTATCATGAAACGTAACGCAAACAGAAACGCAGCAACGAAAGAAAAACCAATCACGGCAGGTCGGCCATAAGTGGAAAATAAGCTCATAGCTAGCGAAAGTTGGTAAAATGACAGTGCGACAGCAGGCCGCAGCCTCCTGGCCAGATGCTTACCCGGGTTTAAACACCTGTGTCCGTCTCATCCGAAATTTGAGCTCGATTGGAGTAATCCCAGGCTCGCTCGTGTGAGTTCCAGAATTCCTTCAGGATTCCTGTATTCCATTTGTCAAAACCGGGTACGAGGTTGATTAATGATGAAACAGACGCTATCGCAAGGGCAGTGTTATGCACGCGGTATAGGATACACGAGAGTATCAGGCACAATTGGCGCATATGATCCCATGTTTGGGCTTTGATTTCTTTCGTTGGGGAGTGGTATCGGATAGACACTTGCTTTGCATACCATGGTTGACAACTGCCACTTGTGTAGGAGGCGTTCTCGTCCTGGGTTCCTCCTCCTAATCTCAAGGCCACTTCACGGAGCCACTGGTAGTTCCCGACAGCCCAGTCCCTGCCCCCACCTATGAACCCTCCTCGTGTGACCGGTTCAGACAGCCACCACATGTGACAACACTTTAACTCTTGGCGCCAACGTGCTGTAACATTAGGAGGGTAGCGGGGTACGTAAAAATTCCGCAACACACCGTGGACTAGGCGCGCGCTCTTAAGACGTAGACGGCACCAGAATCTGTGCTTGACGTCCTGCACCGTTCAGATTGAAGGCCGATCACGATTGGGTCGGGGTCGTCGAGGATCCAAACAACGTTGCCGCTATCCCAACCAGTGTTCGGTGAAACGTGATGGGCGATGTTGGTTATCCACCACAGGTCATAACGGGTCTTGAACCAGAATGTGTGCTGCTGTAGGTAAGGCGAAAGAAGGGCAACGCTGGAGAAATAACACGGGAGGTAAAGTCGTAAGCAAGGGCAAGGCAAAAATCCTCTTGTGACCGCAATGTTTTGCGTTGCTTCGCGTTGGGTATCACCGATACGCATCTGGCGGTAGAGGTGGTTGGTCTCACGGTGTTAAGCGGCAGTAGCGGAGATGGTGTCGGAAGTATTGCCGATCGAGTTCATGTTCCCATGAGAGGCTGAGGAAGTCGGCCGAGTAAGACTCAAACGTGGCAGCGGTAACACCATCACCGCCGCGAACGAGTTGATGGCCTATGATATATTTGCTCTCGAAGCACTCGGACGGCGGCTATATGTCGTCAAGGGTGGAGTGGTAGGGGAAGACCTTGTGACAAAAAGGATATATACTGTATTTTGTGAGGTCGGCCGATAGCTACTACGTCATGCCGTTCGTATCGAACGAGGTTCCGGAAGGGATTGCATCTGACGATAGAGACGCTGGGGCTGCAGTACTTTGCAAACAATTCGGTGTAAAGGGCATGGTAGAGGGGCATGTCATATAACGGCGGATATCGAAGAAACTGCTTACGGGCGCCAAGCAGATGAAGACAGCCATGAACCGGCCACCCCAGACAAGGGAGAGCTATGCCTTAAGGACAGCTGCATCGGTACCTTTCTTGGCACCTCGACGAATGGTAGTCGCGGGTTCGTCAACCCACGCTCCGCCGCCTACAATGAAAGGATAAGTGACTGGTGAACGGCGTCCATGATGGGAAGAATTGCGGCAATCGTGAGATGGTGACGGCGTTGTTTTCTCGGACCATACGTACCGTAGGAGAGTTAATTGTCGACATGGCGTGATTGCAGTAGACCTATTGGTCGTGGACCATGATTTGATGTCCTTCAATGTAGGGGAGCTGGAAGACCTTCAAGGGGAGGCGTGGAAGGTGGCCCACGTGGCCTCCATTGGAGCCCAGTCTTGTGATGGCGTTGGCGGAGCTGCTGTAGGAAAACTTGACGTGGAGAAGTTGGACGTTAAACTGCTGGTCGTTGGCAACCGTTCCGGGAATCTGAGTCATTTTGTTATTGACGCACCCAACGCGGTCGTTGGTGCTGGGGGGGTAGGAGCAAGTGGTTTTTTTGTTGATGCCCGGGAGCTAGTATATGGCACTGGACATCATTGAGCAGGTCTGTGGTCCGTCGCCAGGAAGAAGCGTAATCGGGCACCCCTAGAGGGGAATGTAGCGATCGATGGCGTTTCCGGCGGTATCAGTGGTAGTTATTTAAGCTCTAGATCGGCGTACTTGTCGGTGCGGAGGCTAAATCGGCCAGCGAAGAAAAGGGTGTAGTCGAACCGCATCATGAAGTAGTTTGGGTTCCAAATTGGTCGACGCTGACAACAACACCGAGACCGTTTGGTCGTAAGATGAAAATGTTTGGCCTGCGGACGACTTGGTACAAAGGCTTGCGTGCCTGGCATTTGAGGCAGTGGCGTAGCCACCAGCTGATGGAGATGTCCATATCGATCCACCAGAAACAGCCATGAGCATACGGAGTGGCACGACGTGGTGATGTGACTCGTGTGCAGAAAGAGAAAAGGGGTAAATCAACCACAGGACAAAATGCGACGAGTTACATTGTTTGGTGGGATGTTTTTTCTCGACGAACGACGTCACCATCGCGGAATGTCGAGGATGACGGTAGCCGTTGATTTACTGAAAGTGACGCAGTGTCGTGTCGTCAGTCGCCGTTGTTGGTGTGGAGTTGATATTTTGCAGCGAGAGTATGAGCGTCGGCAAGCTGTCGGGCGCTAGGCGAGGGGATGCATTGTGTCTATAGTCCCCATTAAGTCGACCGGCGGTGGTGACGAAGATGATTTCAGAGGGAGGTATCGGATGGGGGTGGGACAAAGGGCCCCTGTGCATTGCTCACGACCCCTGTCGATAGGGGTACGGTACTCTAAGCAGGAACTTACACGGTGAATGAACCCCCCGCCCCTGCCGCAAGATGGCTCACCCACGCCCACCCTCTGGACCTATATTCAAGCTTCAAAAGGCCACAATGTGCACACAACGGTGGGAACGCTCAAGGTTGACAACGTCCGAGCGCCACGACCTTGTGGGACACGCTATCAAGGTGGGAATCGCCACAACGTCTGTTCATCGTCAGGTTTACTGGGCCTTGGCACACCGTTCCATTGCCTCAAGCACGTGTCGCCAGCGTATTGGCACCCAAAACAAGAGGGATAAAACTCAGCACCCAGTTTCCAAAAACGAGCTCGGACGTATCCTTCTCAGCATTGAGCTCCTTTTCGTGGCCTTGCTCCGTTTGCCATGTTTGTACCTTGTCGGGATATTGCGGCATAGGGGGGGGGGGGCGTCCATCAGTGAATAGTTTAATGTAAAGAACATACACACCCCAGTGTAGAATGCACTTTTTCCCAAGAAATGTGTCCGGGTTGGGCCAGCATTCATTGCTGTTTTTCTTGATAAATCACAATTTCGTTGATCAGCTGGCGGGGAGCCGTCCGTGGGGGGGGGGGGGGGGGGGGGGGGGGGGGTGT
>JAYJMJ010074462.1:0-19758 GCA_036873875.1 Laminaria ephemera | reverse complement strand
AATTGGTGTCAGCCAACCCGCTAGGGCAATGAAGCCGTGAAAACACTTTTTGGTTACTTTTTCGTGTTTGAAAAAGTGACTCGTAGCGCCAGGGACTGGCATCGAAAACCGCCATGGATGGCGTGCCGCTCAAGCCTAGAACAAGCCGCTTTAAACAAGCCGCTTCAAACAAGCTACGAACATTGAAGTAGAGCACAACGAATACCAAGCAAAAACAAATACACAAGCAAGCAAAGAACCTAAACCCCATGCCCCCCACCATACCCACTCCGCCCAGGAGAAACCCACCCCCCCATAGCCCCAGCCTCAGGCTCAAACACCTGAACCATCAACGGATAACACTCCGTAGCATCATCAGAATGACTACTACTACAATCCCCACCAGGACATGCAGACAAAGCACCTAGCAAATCAATCTCTGCAAAAAACTCAATATAGTCACCTGCACGCACAGGACTGGCCTTCATAAAGTACTGATGGGTGTCATGAGTAAACCCCGTGCACATAAAAACATTCAGTACATCATGCACATGCAACTCAGCCACAGAAAGATCCATACCTTTATGCTTAGCTAACGCCCGCGTCAAATTGGAATGACAACAGTAGTCATAGTCAACTTCACTTAGCAGGTAGTTAGTATAGGGATCACAGCGGGTGCCAATGACATCGTGTACTGACGCACCATCTGCATCAAAACCATACCAATTTAGGGTGTCGTCAGTGATAGTTACCATGGGCCGTAGACCCGGCATGGAACTCCAAAGTCTATCCCCCGTAGTTACATGGGTCGCATGCAATTGACGGGTTTTACCACTAAAAAAACGTTCTGATAGATCATGCATATTCCAGAGGTTTAAGTCACCAACCTGAAAACCTTCTACGCACACAATGCGGAAGAACTGACCTGCCTTAACTTCAAATACACTCGCGTCTCTGGGCTCTACAATGACCTCAGCTACCTGTGTCATAGTCTCTTTAGCAAGAGCGTAGTCAGCAGCCTCAAAAACAGGTAGCTGGTTGCTGCGGTAACAGATTACTGGTTTTGCAGCACGTCTTTCAACCGCGTCGTCTGGAGTATTAGCCATATGCCCAATCAATTGTTTTTAACACTGACTACAGGAGACTGTATTAATTCAGAACTATATTCGTAGCATTTTCCAACCACTACACATACTGCCTAGCAGCTAAGTATTAGAGCTCACTGGCTTTGGTGCGACCATGCCTATCTTAACAGTGCGTTTTGGTATCCAGCTAGACCTGTGGTATACCGAGCGTGCAAGGTTACCAAGTGACTTTTTTTGCAAGTAATCTGGAACATAAAAAACACGTAAAGAAGAACTGTGAAAAGGCATTTCTTTCACACGGTACGGATAACCGAACCCATAAATTTTCCGGTCTTTCTTTGTTTCAAACGCATCAAGGTACATAGCACTGGAAGCCGTGCGCGTAAGCATCAGTTTATTAAATCCAACCATTAAGGCTTGAAAGTCTGGATGCTCATCTAAAAATCGTATTAGCGCCTCAGTCACACCTGGCCATTCTATTCGGAACGGATCATCAAGAAAAATCACTCCGCTATCTACAATGCATTGCGCCGCTAGGTTGAGATCAATAAGTGCTTCATCAGGGTTATGGCCACCGTCTACGTGAAACAAACGGTAGCTATTGCCAATTTCAGCCGCAGTCAGCTGAGCTGAATTCTTTTGAAAAATCTCGATATTAACGCCCGCATCTGTCAACGGTTTTAAATTTCCATTGAATACTGCGAGATCACCACTCCCCGAGCGGGAAACGTTATCACCCTGCATGCCAAAGAGATCACAGACGGCAAGCTTTTCCTTTTCTGCATCGAGAACAGACGCTAAAAGCAAAGCACTTTTGCCATGATGGCATCCAATTTCAAAGGAATCACCCTGAATGCTATTTCGTTTTTGGATCTCATCAATCCATGCGAATAACATGGCCGCTTCACTAGAGAACCAGCCCTGAATAGACTTGGATTGCTTTTCTAATACTTTGACTTGCGCTGGCTTCATTCGACAAAGCTCTCCTGACTCATCTCGGGTATAACCAGATTTAACCTTAACAATCAGATTCTGGCCATTGGAATATCAAAAATCACAGCTGCTACAGCGCTGCCATTCCTAAAAATACACTCTCGAACAGCGTCGTTTGATTTAAGCGCGACATCCTGCGATGGCGGGCTATTCTAATTACATTCAAGTGCTTTCTTTGGGTGCGGATCTTACCACAATTTCTGCTCAATCACGCTTGCCAAAAGCCGCTATAACTATACAAAACGGGTAGATATGGTCACAGCCGTGCTGCCAATCTTGATCCCTGATTAATCGCACGCTTCGCATCAAGTTCAGAAGCCTCGTAAGCACCACCAATTAAGTGAACTTGGGAACTATCTCTGTCATTTAAAGCATCATACAGCTCTCGATTAGGTATTTGCCCAGCACATAAGACCACATGATCAGCTGGAAACGTTTCAGTACTCTGATCTTCAAGCGTGACCGATAAGCCGTTGCTTCCAATTTCGTTGTAGCTCAGCCCGCCAACCATTGCCACCCCAGCATGTTTCAAGGTTGAGCGATGAATCCAACCAGTTGTTTTACCCAATTTTGCGCCTAGTTTTCCGCCCGAGCGCTGCAGCAATGTAATTGCTCGCTGAGACTTTGGAAATTCCATTGGCATCACACCACCACGGGAATTCTCTGGATCTGCAACCCCCCAAGCTGCCAACCAGCTAGGTAAATCAGTGGTGTCTGGTGAGGCCTCTGAGTGAATCAGAAATTCGGCCACATCGAAACCGATCCCGCCCGCACCAATGATCACAACGTTTTCACCGACAGCCACCTTATGCCGCAATACATCTATATAGCTCAGCACGTTTGAGTGATCTTGACCTGGAATTTTCGGGTTTCTAGGGCTAACCCCTGTCGCTATAATTATTTCATCGTAGCCTGTCAAAGTAGATGGCTCTACCCGCGTGTTAAGCCGCAGCGAAACACCGGTCAGTTCAATTTGACGCTGGTAATACCGTAAGGTTTCATGAAACTCTTCTTTGCCCGGTATTACTTTAGCCATATTCAACTGGCCACCAATTTCACCTTCAGCATCATAAAGATGCACTTCATGACCGCGAGATGCCAGTATCGTTGATGCTGATAACCCAGCCGGCCCTGCCCCTACTACGGCAATAGTTTTTCTTGCCTTTTTTATAGGTACGTAATTTAGCTCAGTCTCATGACAAGCACGCGGATTGACCAAGCAACTGCTAGTCTTAGAACTGAACGTGTGATCGAGGCAGGCTTGATTGCACGCGATACAGGTATTAATTTCATCACTGCGATTTTCCTTCGCTTTAATGGCGAAGTCTGGATCAGCCAGCAACGGCCTTGCCATAGAGATCATATCTGCGTGACCATCCGACAAGACTTGCTCAGCAACTTCTGGAGTGTTGACTCTATTCCCAGTAATAACCGGCACCCCAACCACCTCTTTAAGTTTATGGGTGACCCAAGTGAACGCTGCGCGCGGCACTGAGGTAGCGATAGTTGGAATACGGGCTTCGTGCCAGCCAATACCACTGTTAATTATAGTTGCCCCAGCAGCCTCAATGCCTTGGGCTAACTGAACAACTTCATCCCAACTGCTGCCATTGGGTATAAGATCAATAACAGACAGGCGGTAAATAATAATAAAGTCAGGCCCCAATGCTTCACGGGTACGTTGCACAATTTCTAGTGCAAACCGCATTCGGTTTGCATAATTCCCACCCCATTCGTCTTTGCGCTGATTAGTATGCTCAACCAAAAACTCATTGATTAAATAGCCTTCAGAACCCATGATTTCAACGCCGTCATAGCCAGCTTCTCTGGCAAGCGCCGCACACCTTACAAAAGCCGCTATCTGTTTTTCAATGCCGCGACCCGAAAGCTCACGCGGAGTAAAAGGTGTAATAGGCGATTTAATTTTTGAAGGTGCTACAGCCAATGGATGATAAGCATATCTACCAGCGTGCAAAATTTGTAGAGCAATTTTTCCACCTTCCGCATGCACAGCATCAGTCACAAGCTTGTGTTTTTTTGCACCACGACCATTCACTAACATGCCAGCAAAGGGCTTAACCCAACCGGCAATATTAGGCGCATACCCACCAGTGACAATTAAACCAACACCACCACGGGCACGCTCACAAAAGTAGGCAACCAGTTCCTTGTGATGATTTCCATCCTCAAGACCGGTGTGCATTGACCCCATTAGAATTCGGTTATCTAGCTGAGTGAAACCAAGATCAAGTGGCGCAAAAAGGTTCGGATAATTGTTATGCATAATTTGCCTTACATGCAGCGGTATTAACTTAAAAATTCAACAGTGCATTATCTAAAGTAAAAAGCTGGCGCTTGCCAGTGAAAGGGCATTCAAACTGCAGCTCATAGGCTGCTAATTGCAAATCTGTTTGGTGATCACCGGATGGATCAAATAATCGATCCCCCACTAAAGCGTGACCAACACCTGCCATGTGACTGCGGATTTGGTGCTTTCGACCCGTCTCTATACTAATTCTTAAAGCAGTAGTTACATTGCCACCACCCTCCGCTTCTGATGGGTTAGCTTCTAGTATCACTGTTCGTGCCTTTTTTCCATCCACAGGGGTATCTATGGTCCACGGCACAGATTGCAGCACCGCCCCCTGGGCTTGCGCTTTGTAGATTTTATCTATTTTTCCGTTTTCGAAAAGAGCACACAATGCTTTCTGAGCATTCAGAGTATGGGCTATTAATATCAAACCGCTTGCTGCACGATCAAGCCTATGGACGAGTAAGCATTTCTTGCCGCACACCTCTGCAGACTTATAAGTTATGGTTGTATGATCGCTCCAACGAGTACCCTGACTCAACATGCCCGACGGCTTGTACAACACACTGTAATTAACCTGATCTGAAATCAACAGCGGCGCATCAATCTCTTGGTTTAGCACATCACTATTATAATTTATAAACAGCGTGTCTCCTTCAGATGCAGACTGATCAATATCTCTGATTCGACGTGGCTTTGATTGACTATTTTTTTTCACATGCCAGACCGCGCCCTTTTTGGCCGCATCTGAAACTTCGTCGCGTGATAAATCACAAGCTTCACACAACTGGGACGAGGGAGACCATAAGCCTTCCACAGTGGTTTGCTCTTCAATTATTCTATTTTGCAATTCGTGGGACCTGACAAGGCGAAATCGCTTTGTCATATGTAGATAATAAAAGTAGTCTACTACAGACGTACAATTCTCTTCGTCACAATTCACTCACGTAGAAGCCTTTTCGTATGCCAGCAAGCCATATTCTTGGCATTCAACTAGGAGAACAGTAGACTTTGGAACTAGATTACCACACCATGTAAACACCCAAAACACTCCAAATAACACCCTGTAACTACTAGTAATTATATTCATTTGGCTCTTTCACTATTAAACGCTGTATTGAGGTGACCTTCAAACGTGAATAGTTCTGTTCAAGTACCTATGTGGGCTGCGCTGCTAATGTTGGCGCTCGCCGTGCTGTGGGTAGTACAACACTTTCTTCTGCCTTCGATCAGATGGTTTGTACGGCGTCGCGGCAATATGGTTATTAGCGAAGTTAATCAGCGACTGGCACTTAAAATACCCTCGTTCAAACTTACCCGACGTGAAGTGCTAATAGATCGAATCTGTTATGACCCTGAAGTAATTTCAACTGTTGAGGAAATTTCATTAGAAAAGCAGATCACTCGCGAGGAACTCATGGAAGACGTTCGCGGCTATGCGCGTGAAATTGTACCCGCATTCAATGCAATGCTTTACTTCAAAACGGCCTATTGGTTAGCACGTAAACTTGTGCATAGTTTGTATCGGGTACGACTTGGCTTTGCAGATGACCAAGCTCTTTCAGAGCTAGACGAAAACACCAGTGTTGTTTTTATCATGAACCATCGCAGCAATATGGACTACATACTAGCTACCTACTTAGCTGCAGAACGAACAGCTTTATCATACGCTGTAGGTGAATGGGCTCGCATTTGGCCACTGCAGCAATTAATTCGCTTAATGGGCGGGTACTTCGTTAGACGTAATTCAAGCAACCCTTTATACCGTAAAGTACTACAAACCTATGTACAAATGGCCGCTAGTGGTGGCGTGCCACAAGCAGTGTTCCTTGAGGGCCGACTCAGCCGAGACGGCAAGCTCGGTGAATCTAAAATGGGACTACTGGGTTACATCACCAAAGGGTTTGATCCTGCCAGTGGTCGCGACGTTATATTTATTCCTGTAGGTATTAACTATGACCGCGTTATGGAAGACCGCAGCTTAACCCTTGCTTCAAATCACAAACGCCAAGGGAAAATGATAAGCACTTTTAAGTTCCTACAATTCTCAATGAAAAGTCTATACCAAGCGATCTTAGGCAGACGCTTTAGAAACGGCTACGCATGCGTGAATTTTGGCCAACCTGTTTCCCTCAACACGTGGCTGCATGAGAACACCGAAGACCCAACAGCGCCACTCCAAGACGTATCGACGTTAGCCAATGACTTACTAGAAAAAATTGGAAATATCATTCCAATCTTACCCGTTGCACTGGTATCAACGGTGGTTATTAAAAGCAATAAACCCATGAGTGAATTGGAAATAAAAACTGCTGTTCTTACCCATCTACAGCTGCTCGAAGCAAAGGGCTATCGCGCCTACATTCCCAGAGGTGACCGTGATTACGCTGTCACTGTCGGCGTCAGAATGCTGTCACTCAGACGAATTCTTATTGAAAAGCAAGGCGCGTATTCAGCAAACCCGAATGACTTACCCCTGCTGCAATACTATGCAAATTCCATAAGTCACCTAGTGAAATCTAATACGACTAGCTGAACTGAATTTGTAGCATCAACTTCTTGCACCCTACCTTTTACTTATTCCAATACTCATTTTAAGTTCCCATCTTGCTAAGTCGGTCACTAATGGGCTGAAAGTTCAGCACAACGCTTGCATCGTAATACCGACCATCTCAACAACACCTAGCTTCTGGTCGTTAAGAGAAGTGCTAACGTCTAATAATAATAATTATGAAATTCAAACTGCGGAATGGATGCCCCCCCGACAGAGTGAAAAAATTCTCTCCCGTTCTTGAGCGCTTGGAGGACCGCACCCTATTCTCTGTCGATTTTCTGGCACTCCCACCGATCGAGTCCGCCAACGAGAACCTCCAAGACGATAACCTTGCTAACGAATTTTCCTTCGGAGAACCCGTTACCGATACAAGCAACAACCAAGATGCAATAGCAACCGAACTGGTAATCATTGATTCGCGAGTACCCGATACTGAACTCATTATCGAGGAGCTCGTTAAGCAACAACAATCTGGTAGAGAATTACAGATTCATGTAATCGAGAACACTGAAGACGGACTTCAGAAAATCTCCGCACTTTTAAAAGACAATACCTCTAGCGCAATACACGTTATTTCTCACGGCTCTTCAAGCGGCTTTCAGTTAGGTGCCACTTGGATAGATTCAAACACCGTAGAAGAAAATTCAGATCAAATAAATAGCTGGAAAACCGCGCTCACCGACAGCGCTGATATTCTGCTCTATGGCTGCAACTTGTCACTAACCGATAGCGGCGAACAACTAGCCACTCTACTTAGCACTCTCACCGGCGCCGACATTGCAACCAGTAACAATGCTACAGGGCATAGTGCTTTTAACGCTGATTGGGTGCTAGAAAACCATACCGGTCCAATAGATTCGGCTTCCATTGCCACCGATACCTTGGCTGAATCATGGCATCACAGCTTACCCACCGGTACCACTGACATACTATTTGGCAGTCCAACTAATCAAGACTTACAGGGCTCAGCTGGCAACGACATTCTGTTTTATGGAGAAGATAATTTCCAGTCGAATGGCGACCATCTAGGGGACTTTAACTTTGAAGCGGGCACGGCCAACCAATCACAATACAATCTAACCACTGGCAACAGCGGCGTTATCGTAAATGCAGGGAGTATCCACTTCATAGCCGAAGATGGCCCTAACAATCTAGGTGGCAGTGACAACTTAGTGGTGCCAGGCGATGGTCGCGCCATTGTGCTTAACGGTGCTGAAATAGATATACCCTTAACCGGGCTAGGACAAGGCTCAGAATATGCCATCGCGCTCTATCTTGGTGGCTTAACCGACGGCGTACACACTATCGCTTTAGAAGCTAATGGTGTAATCGTTGAAAAAACAGTTGATATGCCTGCAGGTAATAATTACTCAAGCATGGATTGGCAACCTGTTGCTTTCACAGTTGACTTTAGCATTTCCGCTCTTAAGGTTAGCTCGATCAGTGGCACACCAATAATTGCCGCATTAAGAGTAATAAATACTTCTAGCATGCCTCTCACATCAATATCCATGGACGGAGGGGCCGGTAATGACATCATGGTATACGGAGCGGATTCCAACATCATAGTTGATGGCCCCGGCAATGACACTATATTTTCTGGCAGTGGTGATGATAAATTCACCTCTGATGGTTCTACATCTGGTGGGAATGATACATTTGAAGGTGGCTCTGGACAAGACGAATACATAGACGGTGCGGGTGACGATATCGCGTACGGTGGCAAAGGCGGTGACACATTAACTGATGGGCCAGGCTCTGATATTTACTCCGGCAACTTTGGTTCAGACACTTTAAATATTTACTATGACTCCCCCACAGACGAAAACCAATTCATTGGAGGTGGTGGTAACGACACCTATAATTTAAGAAATAATGTTAACGCTAATTTTACTATCACCGGTAGCGATTACGACGATTCAGACAAACTGTCACTGCAATATAGCGGAAGCGGCCCAAACACTTTTTTGTTTCCAGATGCATTTTCAGCAGATGATGCTGGACTAAAGTTCATTAATATTAACAACAGCGCTGATCCAACCATTACCACCACCACTGGCAACTCGGTTGATTGGGATTTTAGCCACCTTCTTTATATGAATGACTCCATAATCGTTGAAGGAGGTACCGGGGACGATACATTCTACCCTAATTATTTTTCAAGCGTTGAATACCGAGGTGGCGACGGGCAAGACACCATCATTCTCCCTGACAGAATTAACGAGTACCAAATAGATCGCTTAGGAAATGGAACTATAACTGACGACTCTGAGTCAGTGGCGGTAACCTATTCCAATTTGAATACTACTGGTACAGCCACCGGCTCCATTGAAAACATAGATTTCGCTGACTTTAGATATATAGTCGAAGACGGCTCTATAGAAGCCCTTCCAAACACTATCTACAATAGCGGTTCGATTCCAAACATTGAAGTAAAATTTGATGACCAGTTGGGGCAGGACCTTGTAGAGTCAATCGACTTATCAGATCTTGAATTTAGCCCTACTTACAATACGGTAGCGGCAAACAACACCGAATATTTGTATATTTTCAGCACAAATACAGGCGCCCTAACTCTTCACAACATTGATAATTCTGATGATCTAACAGCGATCCCACCGAACTTTATAGATGTATATGGGACACTCAGCAAGATAAACGAACACCTAGCCAGCGTGCCGATCAACTATTCGTATCAAAGCACTGATCCAAACATTATCGCAGACGAACTTACAATAACTGCGATAGAAGTTTTGAGCCCACCCGGCGCTAGTCAAATGGAATTGGGAACGACGACTACATCGGTAACTATTCCAATAACCATAAACCACGACCCAGTGTTATCAAGCATAGAGACTAGCAAGCAGATATATACTGAAGGCACACCGATTCCTATCAGTTCTACAATTGAACTGACAGATTTGAACCTATCGGAAATCACATCTGCGTCAGTGCGGTTTTTTGAATTCGATCCAAATGAAGATCAACTCGAGTTTCTTGCAACAACTAATATTTCTTCGAGTTATGATGCAATCACTGGCAAGTTGACCCTTACTGGTAATGACACCGTCGTTGATTACGAAACAGCACTTCGTTCAATTACCTACAGCAACAGCAGTGAAAATCCTAACACAGCACTAACTAGAGAAATAGCGTTTGAGGTCCGTGATGATCAGGGCGTCTCTAATACAATTATACGGACGCTTGATGTCGTTAGTGTGAACGATGCGCCCGCACTCACCTCCATTGAAACCGGGGCGGCCTACTATATTGAGAATACTTCTGTCGGACTGACTGGCAATCTACTTCTAACAGACGTTGATGACACCCATATTGAAACAGCGACTGTGTCTATCGTTAATAACTTTGTAGCTGGTGAAGACGTTCTAGAATTTACTGACCAGCACGGCATTACAGGTAACTACGATACCACCTCGGGTCAATTGGTTCTGACCGGACCCGCCACTGTGGCGGCATTCGAAAAAGCTATTCACACTGTTAGCTACCAGAATAATAGCGATGATCCTTCTACCCTTGCGCGTTCGGTGGAATTCATCATCAATGACGGTGATAACGATAGTAATGTTTTATCTAGAAATATTAAAATATTAGCCAAAAACGATTCACCTTTTATAACCATAAATACTGGGACAAACACCACGGTTGGCGGTATTGCAACGATCAACAATACAATGTTGAACGAAGGTGATCCCGATGATGAGGGCATTGAACTCACATACACTGCTATTTCAGCATCAATAAGCAATGGACAACTTGAATTCAGCAACAACTTAGGTGTTGCTGTCACTACATTCACACAGGCTGATATTGATTCAGGAATTCTCACTTTTGTTCACGATGGACTATCCATCCTAGACGGCAGCTTTGACTTCACCCTTAATGATGGCGGCGAAGACAATGCCTTTAGCGTTACAGACACTTTCGTTATCACGGTGGCTGGGGCACTGTCTGATGCATACACCACGGATGAAGATTCAGCACTTAGTGTTGCAACACCAGGCTTACTAGCTAATGACAGTGCCGGAACCGTCGCTTACATAGACGATTCCATGACACTTGGCACAGTATCAGTTAGCCCTAACGGTGGTTTTGATTATCAGCCGAACGGTGCCTTTGAGCATCTCAATGCAGGCCAATCCGCTACCGATTCCTTTGGCTACACTTACGAAGATGGCAACGGCAATCAACAAACTGTTACCTCTACAATCACCATCACAGGCGTGAATGATGCACCTCAACTCGCCTCGATAGAAACCGCACCCGCCTTCTATATTGAGAACAACCCGGGTGTAGGCCTAACCGGCAATCTCTCTGTTACTGATATTGACGATCCACAAATCCAAAACGCTACTGTCTCTATCACTGGAAACTTTGAGTCAGGTGAAGACATTCTCTCAATGGCCGCGCAACCTAATATTGTTGCCAGCTACAGCACTGTATCTGGTGTGCTCACGTTAACCGGCCCTGCAACCGCTGCTGAATTTGAAGTCGCTATACATTCCGTCACCTATTCCAACAACAGCGATAACCCAGTTGCGGCTACACGCACGGTTGAGTTTGTTGTCAATGACGGTGATGTCAATAGTGTTGCAAAGTACAGAGACATAACAATCATTCCGGTTAATGATCATCCAACGATCACTGTCAACACCGGAACCAGTTCAATGGTGGGCGACGAGGTAACGATTACCAATGCAATGCTGAACAGCTTTGATCCTGATGACAATAACCTCCTTTATTACACCAGCGGCTACACCAATGGGCGATTATTCTACGGCAGCAGCCCCGTTAGCATATTTTCTCAAGGCCTGATTGACAGCGGAGACCTTGTTTTTGTTCACGACGGCCTTTCAACTCAGAACGGTAGCTTTGACTTTAGCTTGGAAGATGGCGGCGAAGACGGAACCCCTCCTATACCCGGCACTTTCGTAATCAATGTCACTGGCGCAATGCCTGATGCATATACTACTGATGAAGATACAACACTCTCTGCCCCTGCCCCTGGTCTGCTAACCAATGACAGCCCCGGCAATGGAACAACACCTTTTATTGCAGGCATTAACGACAGCGCCACCCTCGGCTTGGTGTCGGCCACCTCCGGTGGCGGGTTTGGTTATAATCCTAACGGGGCATTTCAATATTTAGCACCCGGTGAATTTGCTAACGATTCCTTTGACTACACCTTTAATGACGGAAACGGAAACCAACAAACCGTTGCCACTACTATCACCGTTACCGGAGTCAACGACGCACCAAGACTCACTACCATTGAAGGGCAACCAGCGCTCTACATCGAGAACAGCACTGGCGTCGGCCTAACCGGAAATCTCACTGTCACCGATATTGATGACTCAATAATTCAAAACGCCACTGTCTCTATCACTGGCAATTTTGAACAGGGTGAAGATGAACTCACTATGGTGCAGCAACCCAATGTTACTGCAAGCTACAACGATGCATCTGGTGTGCTCACACTAACCGGAGCTTCAGCAAGCACATCTGATTTCGAATCGGCTTTCCACGCCATCACTTATACAAACAAGAGCAATGACCCATCAGTTACTGCACGAACAATTGAATTCGTCATCAATGACGGCGAAGCTAACAGCGAGCCACAGTATAGAGAGATTACAATAATCCCGGTTAATGACCCACCCGAAATAGTAACCAATAACGGCGCCAGCACATCTGTTGGCGGTGCTGTCAAAATTTTAAGCAGCATGTTAAACGAGCTCGATAGAGATGACGATGGCACTGCACTCACTTACACCGCCACCAATGTTAGCAACGGCCAATTAGAGCTCATCAATAACCCTGGTATTGCCGTCACTTCATTCACTGAAACCGACAAAGCTAACAGACTAGTCAAATTCGTCCATGATGGTTTATCAAGCCAGAACGGTAGTTTTGATTTCACTCTGGCCGACGGCGGCGAAGACAATGCTGCACCTGAAACAGGTACATTCGTGATTCGGGTCTCCGGCGCCCTGCCCGACAATTACAGCACCGATGAAAATACATTACTTTCTATCGCAACCCCTGGCCTTTTGAGCAACGACAGTTCAGGCAACGGGTCTACACCGGTTGTCGCAAGCATAGACAACAGCACCACAAGCGGCTCAGTGTTAGTCAGCGCGAATGGCAGTTTTAAATATGATCCTAACGGTGCTTTCGAATATCTAGCACCCGGCCAAACCGCTACTGATGCCTTTAACTACACCTTTGATGACGGTAACAGTAACCAACAAACCGTTTCCGCTACCATTACTATTAACGGTGTCAACGATGCGCCGACACTCACCAGCATTGAAGGGCAACCAGCACTATACACCGAGAACAACACCGGCATTGGCTTAACCGGAAATCTGTCTGTTGCTGATATTGACGACTCACTCATTCAAAACGCCACTGTCTCTATCATTGGCAACTTTGAAACGAGTGAAGACGTTCTCACAATGGCAGCGCTACCTAATATTGTTGCCAGCTACAGCACCGTATCTGGTGTGCTCACATTAACCGGCCCTGCAACCGCTGCGGAATTTGAAGCCGCCATACATTCAGTTACCTATTCCAACAATAGCGATAATCCATCACTACTGACACGCACAGTTGAATTTTCAGTCTTCGATGATGAGGGCGAGAGTGCGGTACGTACAAGAGAAATTTCAGTCTTCGCGGTTAACGACTCACCAATTATTTCCCTCAATACAGGGGTTAATTCAACCATTGGCGCGACTTCTATTATCACCAACTCCATGCTCAATGAAGGTGATCTTGATGACAGCGGCAATGAAATAACTTACACCGTTAACAACATTAGCAATGGACAATTGGAGTTCACCACCAATTCTGGTGTTGCTATTACCGCTTTCACACAAGCTACTATCGATTCCGGCACACTCGCATTTGTACATGATGGATTTACTAAGCAAAACGGAAGCTTTGATTTTAGCCTTGCTGATGGTGGAGAAAATAACGCACTAGCAGCAACAGATACATTTATTATTAATATCGTAGGCGCCCTACCCGATTCCTACGCCATTGATGAAGATACTATACTCAATGTTAACGCAGCCACAGGCCTACTTGCCAACGACACTCAAACTCCCGGCGCATCCGTCCTTAGCATTGATACAACAAGTACCATCGGCATCGTTACATACAGCCCTACTGGGAGCTTTAACTATAATTCAGATGGCGCTTTCGAAGGGTTAGGATCGAATCAAACCGCCACTGATTCGTTTAACTACCGCTACAGTGATGTCAATGGAACTCAGCAAATTGCCACTGCCACAATCACTATAAACGGAATTAATGATGCGCCAACACTGCCGAGCTTTGAAGACTCAGATGCTATTTACACAGAGAACAACACTGGCCTAATTATAACAACCGGCATCGATCTATTGGACATTGATGATACGCTGATGGAATCTGCTACTGTTTCGATCACTGGAAACTTTGATGCCAACGAAGACATACTCTCAATCCCCCGACAGGCCAATATCTTTGGTGTATACAATAACACCACTGGCGTGCTCTCGCTAAACGCACAACCGACTGCTACCACTGCCGAATTCAAAAGCGCTCTGCGCATGGTCACTTATACCAATACCAGTGACAACCCATCAACGGCGACACGGACGATTGAATTTATTGTCAATGACGGGGAAAACCTAAGCGATGCACGCTACAGAAACATTCAAATTGAACCAATTAATGACTCCCCACTGATCGCAACCAATATGGACGCCAACTCAGCTGTTGGTGGCACATCAGCGATTACCAACGTTTTATTAAATGGAGGCGACCTTGACGACACCGGTACTGGCCTCACCTATACAGCCACAGCTATAGGCAATGGTCAATTAGAGTTGAGTAGCAACCCAGGTATTGCGGTCACTACATTCACACAAGAAGCTATTGATTCTGGAAAGCTCACGTTCGTGCATGACGGACTAACAACTGCGGATGGTAGCTTTGCTTTTAGCCTTGCTGATGGTGGAGAAAATAACTCACTACCAGCTACTGGTACCTATATTATTAATGTGGTGGGCGCACTTCCAGATGCATACGCCACTGATGAAAATACTGTACTCAGCGTTAATGCATCAACTGGAGTTCTCTCCAATGATACTTTAAGCCCCAACGCATTCGTTATGGGTGTTGATACATCAGGCACCACCGGTAGTGTGGCATTCCTGCCCAATGGCAGCTTTGAGTATCAGCCTAATGGTATGTTCGAAACACTCGAAGCTGGTCAAACGGCTACTGACAGCTTCGACTACACCTACAACGATAGTAACGGCAATCTACAAACTGTTGCTACTGACATCACAATTAATGGCCGCAATGATGCACCAGTACTCTCAGCTATTGAAGCTGAAATTGCTAATTATATCGAGAACGACACCGGCATCAACCTGACCAATAGCCTGCTGCTGACAGACGTTGATGATGCACTGATAGATTCTGCAACCGTATCGATTAGCAACAACTTCAAACAGGGCGAAGATGTCATTTCCTTTACCAATCAACTCGGCATCAATGGAAATTACAATTCTGCAAACGGTATTTTATCACTGACCGGTAGCGCAAATACGCTTGACTACCAAACGGCCATTCAGGCAATTAACTACAGCAATGCCAGTGATAGTCCGTCTACTCTCACTCGAACTATAGATATTGCTGTTAACGATGGCAGCTCAAGTAGCAATATGGTTTCCCGAGATATTTCAGTGACTGCGGTCAATGATGCTCCCGAACTGTCTTCCATAGAAATTGCACCTGCGCTATTTAGTGAAAATTCACCGGTTAGCATAACCGGCAACCTGAATATAACTGACGTTGATAGCCCTAATATTGAATCTGCTACGGTATCGATAAGCAACAACTTCGCACAGGACGAAGATGTCATAACCTTTACAGACCAAAAAGGCATTACTGGTAGCTACAACCCAGACAACGGCATTCTGTCTTTGAACGGCAGCGCGAACCCGCAAGACTACCAAGCTGCTATTCAATCGATAACCTACAACAATACCAGTGACAGTGCGTCTACCTTGACCCGAACTGTAGATATTGCTGTTAATGACAGTAGTTCAAGTAGCAAAGTGGTGTCCCGCGACATTTCTGTTACTTCTGTCAATGACGCTACTGTGCTGTCTTCCATTGAAATTGCACCTGCACTATTTACTGAAAATACACCGGTTAGCATAACCAACAACCTGAATATAACCGACGTTGATAGCCCTAACATTGAATCTGCCACGATATCGATAAACAATAACTTCGCACAGGGCGAAGATGTCATAACCTTTACTGACCAACTTGGCATTACTGGTAGCTACAATCCAGATGACGGTATTCTTTCTTTGAACGGCAGCGCCAGCCCGCAAAACTACCAAACTGCTATTCAGTCGATAGCCTACAACAATACCAGTGACAGTCCGTCTACCCTGACCCGAACTGTAGATATTGCTGTTAACGACGGTAGCTCAAGTAGCAACGTGGTGTCCCGCGATATTTCTGTTACATCTGTCAATGACGCTACTGTGCTGTCTTCCATAGAAGTAACACCAGTGCTATTTACTGAAAATACACCGGTTAACATAACCAACAACCTGAATATAACTGACTTTGATAGCCCTAACATTGAATCTGCCACGGTATCGATAAGCAACAACTTCGCACAGGGCGAAGATGTCATTACCTTTACTGACCAACTAGGCATTACTGGTAGCTACAACCCAGACAACGGCATTCTGTCTTTGAACGGCAGCGCGAGCCCGCAAGACTACCAAACCGCTATTCAATCGATAACCTACAACAATACCAGTGACAGTCCGTCTACCCTGACCCGCACTGTAGATATTGCTGTTAACGACGGTAGTTCAAGTAGCAAAGTGGTGTCCCGCGACATTTCTGTTACTTCTGTCAATGACGCTACTGTGCTGTCTTCCATAGAAATTGCACCTGTGCTATTTACTGAAAATACACCGGTTAGCATAACCGACAATCTGAATATAACTGACGCTGATGACTCAACCATTGAATCTGCTACGGTATCGATTAGCAATAACTTTGTACAGGGCGAAGATGTCATTACCTTTAGCGACCAACTAGGCATTACTGGAAGCTACAATCCAGATAAAGGCATTTTGTCATTGACCGGCAGTGCTAGCGCGCAAGAATACCAAACCGCAATTCGTACTGCTATCTATAACAATACCAGTGATAACCCTTCTACGTCGCCGCGCACTATAGGTATTACCGTAGATAACGGTAGCGACATCAGCAACACCGTATCACGGAACCTCACTGTTAGCGCACTAAACGACGCGCCCGTTCTGTCCAACATCGAATCTGTACCTGCACTCTTCCAAGAGAAGGCTAATCCCTTAGGTATTACTAATACGCTTGTCGCCAACGATGCAGACAACACCACTATAGAATCAGCTGTTGTCTCTATTACAAACAACTTCAATTCGACTGAAGATAATATCAGTTTCAATAATCAGGCTGATATTGCTGGAAGCTTTGATCCAACGACTGGCATTATGACGCTTAACGGCTCTGCCAGCGTCGCTGACTACATTAACGCTTTACGCTCTGTCTCATACCATAACACCAGCGACGCACCGTCTACCGTGGCGCGTACAATCGAGTTTACAGTCTTTGATGGTAACGACAACAGCAATCCACTGTCTCGCGATATCTATATAAATGAAATTAATGACGCACCAATACTGTCAGGTGTAAGCAACACCACCACCCTTGAAGACAAGGGTCTACGACTTGATCTCAATACAATGCTAGATCTTTTCCAGGCAACTGATATCGATGGGACCATTTCTGCTTTCAGAATTTCGGAAATAAGCAACGGCAGCCTTGAGCTGGCCACATCACTTAGTTATGTCCCACCTATTGGTGGAAACAGCAGCAATACAATAGACAACAATCGAATAGCTTTCTGGACGCCAAGCGCCGACGCAAATACGGATCAAACTGGATCACAGACTTCATTGACTATTCATGCCATCGACAATGATGGGAAATCGTCTTTAGATGCTGCTACTTTATTGATAGATACCATTAGCGTGAATGACGCACCGAGTGGCTCAGATAAGGAAATCACGATTAATGAAAACAGTACGTATCAGCTGCGTATAGAAGATTTCGGTTTTAGCGATCGTGATAACAACAACTTTCACTCTGTAATTGTCACTGACCTACCCGACTCGGGGCAACTGTTGCTGGCTAATTCAAACGTACAACCGGACGCTCAAATTTCTATTAGTGATATCTCGAACGGATTGCTCACCTACCAACATAGTGCAGATGTTAGTAGCCAATTAGTAACCCAGGTTGGCTTTCAGGTCCAAGATGATGGCGGCACAGAACACGGTGGTGAAGCTACAGACCTTGAGCACAACTTCTTAACATTGATAAAAGAGATTGCTCCTCCCTCTACAACTGTTGTTACTCACAACTACAACCTACCATTCTCTGAAACACTAAATGTGTCCGAAGAGTCTGTCTCTTTACTTATCATCGATCTTAATGACGACTTTACTATTGAACTGGTATCGCAACCTTCGGTGGGTATAGTAGATATAGCTACAGACGGCACCCTTACTTATACGCATAACGGCTCGCAAGTATTGACCGATAGCTTCACCTATCAAATTACAAATTCGGACGGAGCGATCACAGAAGCAACCGTTAACGTTTCCATAGACCCCCCCATCGCACAAGCCATTGATACACCTGTTGTACTGTATCCAACGTCAACTGTAGAGAGCGAAGAAGCAACCGATGTAGAAACCGAAGAGCCGGTAGCATCGACGCAATTGAATGATGCGCCCAACAAGAGTGTACTCACCCAACCAGATGAGAGCAGTGCCGTTGCTATCGTTCCAAAGTCAAATAACACTTCACCAGTTGAACTTGTGGTGGCAGGAACCGACGATTTCTCAACCATATCAGGCGGCTTCGAAAACAAAATTTTACAACATAAAAAATGGACAATTTCAAACACCAATGAAACCCCAGGCTCTTTAGTTCAAGTCGGAGGGCAATCTGACCAGGGCGTGTCACTGAAAGACCTGTTCAGCAGTGACGCCGAGCAATTCACCGCACGCAATTCTAAACTGGTTGAGAGCATCGATGAGCGCCGCGAGTTACTCAAAAACACTCAGTCAGCCAACTTCGAACTCGCAAGCAGAACCGTCACAATTTCATCTGGTCTCTCAGTAGGCTATGTTATCTGGCTACTACGAGGCGGCCTGTTACTAGGTAGCGTGATATCAGCAATGCCAGCGTGGCGATCATTTGATCCATTACCAGTGCTAGACGGTCTAAGCGGTGATGATGACGACGATACAGAATCACTTGAGTCCATGGTCGAAACAGACGACCCAGAAGACCAACCAGAAGACCAAAAGGAACCCAAAACAGAAGCTCAAACCGACCAATAGATCCGGTCGGTAGTATCTGCTCTAGAATTTTCCTGAAGTCATCCCTTGCACCATGGTTGATGACAACAACTTCACAAACGATTTTACGACCAACCTCCCGCCACTCCAAACACTTTGAATTCCCCCAAGGAACAAAGTGACAGAGAAATTAAAACATACAAACAAAACAAAAAAGGCGAGCGCAGCGGTCGGCCAGCGCAGCGAAAGCCCCTTGCTGCGAATCGAGCGTCTGATTTGTTTTTTGAAACCTTCCAGAGTGGGGTCAAAGCGCCATGGATGGCGCTTTGAGCGTTGCGGCCATGGATGGCCGTTCGACGCGACCCCACTCTGGATGAT
>JAYJMJ010074251.1:0-19760 GCA_036873875.1 Laminaria ephemera | reverse complement strand
CTACGGTGCATGCTTTCATCTTCATGGCGAGAACAGTTCGGCATTTCCTTTCCTCGTCCACTCGCATCGAATTGTGCTTACCCACGCATTAAAGCGCTCTCGGCAGATGGTGTCTCTAGAAATAAAAACTTCCATACCTTGATTAGAATCACCGACTCCAACGTTAGTAGCACTCGTGGTTAGCCACTAGACTATGGCGGCTATCGATATCTAACACATAACAATTCAACGTACGAGTTCTAACCATTGCCCCAGTAAGTCAGAGTAAACTACAGCGTGCCCAAATTACCGGGTTTGGTCCACTATATCAGATTTTTCCATGCCAAGTATCTTTCTGCGTTTCTCGTACAGCTGTGGTGCACTGCCGTAACGATAAAGTCGTATGTACCAGGTAACAAATATCGAATAGTTTCGACCAAATCCAATACGAGGTCTAATTCTACCTTGTACACGGTCCGAGCGGGATCCGTTTAGCACTAATGGTCGTGATGCATCTGATCAACACGGCCTCAGATGGCTAGCGTGATCATTCTGGGCGCAACAATAAAACATCCCACAACTTGATGTCAGGCCGTTCGGTACTGGAACGACATTTCTTTCTGGGACACAATAAATACCACTCAAGTACTGCTGTCGGTCAACGCCAAAGCACTTACCCATCTCTAACTCACTCATTCCAGGGGTGGCATGCGGACGCACGGTTTCCCTACCTTGAGGTAGAATGTGTTCCGGCGGTACAGTGCAGCGACGATGCTACCAAGAGGTGTCGATGAGTCGCTGCCGGCCACGACTATTCTAGCTCTCTATCCTTCCACTTAAGCAGAAGATTAGCGACGTCGATGGTGGGCAATTACAGTGTGTAACGCGGCGTACACCCCTTTTTCGAGCGGGTTCACCGACACCAACAAGTAATCAGTACTGGTGGCGATTCTTTTGGCGGGTGAGGTGTACGTGACTCGTCGTGTGGTGCCCGCATTTTGCAACGACGTTTCCGTGAAATAGAGGACAAAACATGCAAGTGTTTTCGGCCCTGTCCACGGAGAACGGCGGTGAACCAACACGATGCGTGCCGCATGAACACACTTTGCGTTTAAATACATTGGTGTGTATTGACGCCGTGCCCGGCCATACAGTATCCACGAAAAGAAAGATTCAGCTCGGCGAGAACTTGAAGTTCCTCGCCTCCTGATAGACTGCCACGGCAACTCTATTCTGACGCCGTACGCGTGACGAGATCCAAAACGCACTGCTGTTTTGCGATTATATTATCCATATATTTATGATACGGGCGGTGGTCCTGCTAACTATGTGAACCTGGATTATCGCGTGTTCGTTTGATTGCAAAACCTCCGGTGACTTTGCTTCTGTTTTGAAAATAACAAACTTTCCGTACCAAACAGCATTGTTTTTACTTCCTCTGTAACGCTTAAGAATCAAATTATCATGTTCTACTGATGTCAAGTTATTTGTGGTGCAAACCCATCACCCTATACCCAAATCGATACAATGTGTTTGTTGCGAGACCGATACGTCTATTGCTTTAAGGTGTCACCTGCTTTGTTTAGAATCTGATGCGTGACAGAGATTTTCGCAGCCTCTGTCTGCCTCCCGCCCATACAAAACCGTCCGAGTGTCTTGTACGGGACAAACCAACCGCACCTGACTCTCCCCAGCGGGCGGTCCTCTTATTGAAAATTACAAATAATACCCCTTCCGATGGTAGGCCGTCCAGATGTCTCTCAACCAACAGTTGACACGTCAGTCGTCGACGAAGGCTGTCAGGCGTAGGCAGGATTCAGACGAGCAATTCACTTGAGCAGCAAAAATGACGTTCTGCGTCTTATATGTTATTGCCGTCAACAAGGTTTAGGGCTCCGCGCTTTTGTTTTGAACGTTAACGTATCAATGTTGTCGCCTATAGAACAATTGCCGGTGTATCGCACTCGTCTGTCGTTTTTTTTTGTCTTGCACCCGAGACCGAACCTGGTACAACGTAAGGACACACGCAACGATAGCTCACGATATGCTACCAACGTGTGCGTCGATACGAAGTACAGTGTTTCACGCGTTCAGAAGACAACGGTGTGTTGTTGGCATGGCTATTATTTGTAGCATGTTGGATGGGGAAAATGTCCTCATGTTCACATTACGTTCGACCACATTTTTTTACGCGAGGGGCATTGGGGACCGTTGGAAAACACGTTGTGTTTTGGTGCCGTGATGATGATTGGGTTGCATCTACTTCGCGGCACCAACGTTTTTATGAAGCCCCCGGGTTTCCCGCTGTATGTTTCCCGCGACAGTATTGTTGTTGCCAGTCAGTCATAGATTCTCCCCTATGGTAAGCGTTGTTCCCCTACTCTAACTTTCAGTCGACATTGCAAAACGGATGGTTTATTTCTTCTACACGACATAATCATTTGTTGCCGCTGCCGCTCCCACGGATGACAGGTGCGCATAAGACTGCCACGCGACTTCCACCTGGGAGTTGGCAGTGGCGTTTGGCGGCCTGGCACATTCCGTCAGCAGACGCAGTGGCGAGAATGCAGCGTTGCCACTATCAGCCGTGCCAAACGTTTGCGACGTTTAATGTCGAAGGCAGTGAGAAGGCGATATTCTGCAAGAAACACGCTGACGACGGCATGGCGAGCGTCCTCGGCAAACGTTGCTCACATGACACCTGCACGAGGCACGCGAGCTTTAATGTAGAGGGCAGCAGGAAGGCATTATACTGCAAGCATCACGCTGAGGATGGCATGGTGAGCGTACGCGGCAAGCGCTGCTCTCATGACGGCTGCACAAAGCATCCCTATTGTAATGTAGAGGACAGTTGGAAGGGTCTGTACTGCAAGCAACACGCCAAGGACGGCATGGTGAACGTTCTAGTTAAGCGTTGCTCACATGACGCCTGCACAACGCGACCGATGTTCAACGTCAAAGGAAGCAAAGCGGGGGTTTACTGCAGGCAACATGCCGTGGACGGCATGGTAGATTTTCGCGACAAGCGTTGTTCGCATGACTTCTGCATGAAACAACCATGCTTTAATGTCGAGGGTAGCGTGACCGCGGCGTACTGCAAGCAGCATGCTGAGGACGACATGGTTGTCATCTACAGCAAGCATTGCTTACATGACTCCTGCACGAGGTACCCGAGCTATACCGTCGAGGGCAGTAAGGCTGGCGCGTACTGCAAGCAACACGCCGATAAAGGCATGGTATACGTGCACAAGAGGCATTGCGCACATGACGCCTGCATGAAGTACCCGTCCTATAATACCGATGGAAGCATAACGGGGGTGTACTGCAGGCAGCATGCCGAGGACGGTATGGTGGTTGTATACAAGAAGCATTGCTTGCATGACTCTTGCACGAGGCACCCGAGCTTTAATGTTGAGGGAAACAATTCGGCGTTATACTGTAAACAACATTCCCAGGTCGGCATGGTAGTCGTCTGCAAGAAGCATTGCGCACATGACACCTGCACGACGTACCCGTCGTTTAATATCCATGGAAGCAAGAAGGGAATGTACTGCAGTCAACATGCCCAGGACGGCATGGTGAACGTCCGCAGTAAGATTTGCTCACATGACTCCTGCACGAGGCGATCGTTGTTCAATATCGATGGAAGCAAAACGGGAGTGTACTGCAGGCAGCATGCCGAGGACGGCATGGTGGACGTATACAAGAAGCGTTGCTTGCATGACTCTTGCACAGATAACCCACGCTTTAACGTTGAGGGCAGCAATTCGGCATCATACTGCAAGCAACATTCCCAAGTCGGCATGGTAGTCGTCTGCAAGAGGCGTTGCGCACATGACGCCTGCACGAAGTACCCGTCTTTTAATATCAAGGGCAGCAAAAAGAGGGTCTACTGCAAGCAACATGCGAAGGATGGCATGGTGAACTTACGTACCAGGAGTTCTTCACGCGACTCACGTGCAACAGAGCACGCGCGGCATGTACCAAACCTTGTCCAGGCGAACACATGCACCTCGCAACAGAGCGATGTTTTGGATGCTTCAGATATGAACTCTGATTCACCGTACAAGGTGGTGGGCCTTCGAAAGCGATCAAGATTACTAGTCAAAGGACAGCAGGCTTCACGATACGCCGACCAAAGCCCATTCCAGGCGGGGGTCGCTCAAAAAATGAAAATTGGTTCCAGTTTGGAAGCTTCTCACAACACCTCAACTTCCAGTTCTTCTCGTGGGCATGTTGTCGACATCTCCGCCGAACCCGTGACTGAGCGCGCCTGTGAAGTCATTTCGGGTACCCCGACCCACTTACCGGACGAGTGTTACAATGAGAAACCCGTCAAGGCCGAAATAGAGCTGGTCGTCAAGTTCTAAGACCGTCGTGTCGGTACCGCAGTCTTCCTGTAGTCGCCGTCCGACTAAAGCATGTATTAGCGAGGAAGGGGGGGGCGTACTCATTGTGTGCTTGCGTATGTGTCTGGACCAATGATCACGCAACCGTTACTCGAGACAGAGGGCTTTTGTACAGGTGTCACTTTTTGGGTTAACTTTTTCGGCGATTGAAAACCAATCCCTCGTGTTTCCGTGTGACAAAAGTATATGGTTATGTCTGTTCGGAGTGGTCTAAACTTGATACACACCGAAAATGCTGGCACCCTTCTCGCCATAGCTTCGGTCCTTGGTGCTGTATTGTCTCTTCAGAGTATTATTGGGAAACGCGGGCAGACCCCCGCCCAAGGTCATTCGAGCCTACCGAGTTGGGACCGTGATGTGTACCGTGTAACAGAACCGGAGCGTTGAAAGCACGAAGTAGATATATATCTGGCCGTTATTGTTACTGTTGTTGATCGTTTTCGGTGCCCAAGGAGACCTGTTTTATCTCACCTAACGTAATAATGCCTGTAAACGCCGCACGGGGGGTGCGACTGCGCAAGTATGACAAATCAACCGGAGGCATCTACCACGTGGCCGGGGCGTTTTTTCGAAAACTAGTTTCGGCCTATTCGCCCCCGGGGCGATACGAAAACGCAAAAAAACACACACACACACGCACCTCACACACTAAGCAACAGCACAGCAGCAGGTGTTCGTCATGTTGCAATCCAGCAGCACTGACAGAGCGCGCAGCACCGATCCAACCACCGAAGGCCACTGAAAGGTCTGGGGAGGTATGCCCCTTCCTGGGGCAGCGTCGCCCACGAGGAAGGGCATCCCGGACCAGCTCCCGCGCCTGCTCCCGCACGGTTCGTGCTTGATACGGCGCGGACCACTCCGTCGCAGTCACCCTCTGATCTTTGACCTGTAGCGTTCGGTATTGCCAAGGGGGCAGGAATCCTTCTCGACACGGACAAAGAAAAATATGATCGAGTACACGCGCCTCCGACACCGTCATGAAAGCGGTGTGGAAAATGGTGGAGCGGCGGCCGGGTCTGGACGGGTACTGTGTCTGAAGAAGGGTATTATTACGGGGTCACTCGTTGGAGTGGCTGCGTGTTGTTTTTAACAGGAAGGTGTCCAAAGTGCTGGTTATCTGTATGTAGTTATCTATCCTCGTCTGATTGTTTTTGTTTTGCTGTGATGCAACACATTATATTGTACTTGCTCATACGAAGTATGTCGACATTTTTACGTGAACTACCGTCTTGCCTGGTTGGGAAGCACCTTCGCTACCCTAGCTAAAATGTATGGCCAGCTCTGCCGTGGGGCGTTTATGAAAAGTTTTCGTAAAGGGGAGCGTTAAACTATGTGACCTGGGCGTTTTTCGCATTTTGGTTTCAACTAGGGGCTTTTACTCCGCATTATTTTCGTTTTCGCTTAAATCGGGATCCTGGGACGTTTACGCCGAGCGGGGCGTATACTAGAATTTGTACGGTATTCGACTTGTTGCACATCATCGACACGGATGGTGTTGTACATTCATCTTACAGGCATATTCTTGGGGCACATGCAGACCGCTAGCACCACCAGGCTTGTTGTTTTACGTGATGGTGTATTTCCTCTGCTTAATGGTGCCCTGTACGGCCGCGAAGCTTACTCCTAAAGACACCGCGTCGGCGCGAGGACTCCCTGCGTGTTAGAGCATATTTACCGGTAGTAACCATCTGCGGGGGAGTAAGGTTGCCGCGAAGAAAACATTGAACAGTCAATAACTAGCCTGCCTTCGGGTTATATTGGCTGTAACCTTTGAACCTATCAGCATGAATGAGAAGGTAGGAGTTGTTGTACCGGCCGTCGTTTGGTTTGTCGCAGACAAAGCAGCGGGGGTGGTTTCTCGGGCGGCGAACGCAGACAGATTTATTATCCGCGGCACTGTTAGCTCTGGGAACGAGGTAATCAACGACCAGAAAAAAGTGGGATCGTGAAATAGATGGTTTATTTGCCAAACGTAACACCGAACAGAATGAACAATCCAGGCTGTTTTTTTTTCTCGAAATCACATAAAAGTACCAGGTAGTATACAAGATAATTCCCACGGCCTCGCTAATATCTCCCGACAGGCCACAAAATGAGTGTTCTTTCTGCGTCCAAGCCTGTAAAGCGGTACGCTGTAGCCTTTGTGCGACATTCATTTTTTTGTCCACGTTGAACGGACGTGAAGACAAACGTAAATGGCTGAGTGTCGAGTTTTTTTGCGCTTTTCGTGGACCCGGCAGCGTAAGTCAATTGAAGACGAAGTGTAATCTAGAATGTTCCTTTGGGATTGTCCGCACGCATTGAGAAAAACCATGTGTCAATTGTCCTTTTCTAGGAAGAGAACAATTTTCTCAAAAATCAGTATATTAGCGGCAGATAGGGGAATGTTACAGCGTCAGGCACCACGCGCACCTTGGGGCGCTAGGGATTATCTGAGATACGTGATGGCTGACCGGACTAGCATTGCGAGGAGGGTGGGCCGGGTAAGTTGGAGATACAATACCGTCGGAAAGGCTCTCAATCGTCTCGACGTGGGTAAATGAGGGACAGCCCCGGAGGAGGGACCCCTCCTGGGATAATGGGAAAACCCTGCACAATCTAGAATTTCTGTGTTCTTAAGCCCGGTTACTCTCGTTACCGCCCCCTAAAGGAAGAACAAAGTTAAACCACTACCTGTCCACTGTCCAGTGTCCACCCACCGTGCCACTGCGTGTGCGTTGCTAAACCCGTCTGCAGGTCGCCTGCCGTTAACCTCGTGCCTCGTTCTGGCCAATCGACCATCGCCTTTTGGGGTCAACTGATCATCTAGCCGCTGGAGGGACTATCGACGGATTTGCACAGTGTATAGAGTGAGAACACTCAAGAAAGTCTCTAAAAGGACCACGCTGCTGTAACCGAGTGAACTACCAACGGAGATGGTGAACTACTAAGGGAGATGGTGAACTAGTGAGGGAGATGGTGAACGCTCGACCAAGGGAGATCGTGAGAGGGGGACGCAATGCCTGGAGCCTTGTATTTGGACTACACAGCAGCGCAACCTATAGGCTAGGTCGAGCTTCTTCGGGCGTGGCATCTGATAATCTGACACGGGGGGTTCCGAGGACATAAACATGGTTGGCTGCCGGCCGCTTACCAACAGCACTTTAAGAAGTTTATCGTTTCCGTGCGCAGCTGGATTAACATCGACGTCTTCGTATCACACTGTTGACCCTGCTGCTAAGTAACACTGAGGGCAGTTGCCGACGTACATTCTTCATGAGGACATACACAACCCGTAGCACGCGCGATCGGAGTATAACTCACAGATTTCAAAGATGAGTTCCGACGAAATCCTACATCTCACAGCTGGAGCGAATTAAGCGAATTCATAACTTTTTATACGTATAGCACTCTACCGGACATCATACAGGTACACGGCAGTGCTGCGTGATCTTGTTACGAAATCTACAGCAGTGCAGCAGTTATGCAGTAATCGCACTTTCGTGTACCGTCCAGCTGCCGTACAGCCAGGCGGTAGAGTATCACCGGCATCCTCATTTTTCAGACCACTCTAAGAGCGCTCTATACACCGGGCATCACAGCAGTGCTGCATATCATTGCAAAATGTTGTTTTACAGGTAACGATTCAACCTTTTTGCGACCCGTGTATAGCCCCCCCCCAAAATACATACACACACACACGAGTAACACTTTACCACAAAGAAATTAGGGGGGGTGGTCACGTATCTACCCTATTGTAGGCTTTGTGCCGGTCGTTCGCAGCTCTGGGTACAAACATGCACCATATATACGTCACGCCGCTACACCGGTATATCGGGGGACTATATATGTAGGGGCTCGCAGGTCAGTAATATACAAACGCAGGGAGCTTGAACTCACACATCCTGATGCATGCTTACTAGATGATACGCACTGCAACATACCGGTACACTGTAGTGTGAGTCGATAGTTCCTCATAATACGGAGAGACGACCCGCTTTGGGTGTCAGGTATGGTCACATTGAAATTTGCCATTTATGTGCCCGCTAGTACTTGAAATACAATGCTACATTTGGTTCGAAATCGCATGCATGCACGTCTGCTGCCCGTGCCCGTCCGTTCGTCGCTCGTCTGCCTGTCTGTGTCCTTGTCATTCATCATGTGTGCTCGTTCACCAACAAAATGCCGGCATGCCTTCAAAAAGCAAATGTGTTTTGAAGTTCAAAATACTACCGGACCATATTGAACTGAAGCCAGAAGATTACACCTCTCCCGGGCCCCCGTTGTCCTCATTTCTGGGCTGCCATAACCGCACACTACAGTACACAAGTATAGCCGCGTTCGCTTCTCTAGCGCGCGCGCAGGCGAGGTAGGAGATGATCTGTTCCTCCGTGCGGATCGCGTTTTGTTTTGTGTTAGGAGATATCAGTGTACAATTTGCCTCGTTTTTGCTTCTTTATATGGTCATGTCAGAGCTTTCAAAGCGCTGATGAAACGTACACCCCCGGAAGCAAATGCTATCATGCGGGTTGTTTCTGCTGGCTTTGATACGTAGAACATACGTCGAATACCTTATCATACGTAGAAGATACAGTGAAAACCCGATTTCAGAGAGGTACAATCCTATTATGATAGCATAAACGCAGGAAATTCGTGATAGTACAGGAGCATGCTATAAATTAACCATGATATACATTTTTTCGCGTCATTGTTTTCAAAGGACTGGACCAGGTAACACTCACATATGTAACATTGTTTTGCCGTGCGGATCAGTACAGTAGTAACACACACCTCACTTTGTTTTCGCTACTGGTATGTAAAATCATGCGGATGAATCTTACACCCCCTGACACAGCAGATGATATCGATATTCTTGTTGGAAGTTTCACCTTGGCACCTGTTGGACCTGGGGAGTAAGATGATAAAGACAAAGAAATTCATAAAAGTCGAAAAATATATACCATGTACCAGGTACCAGGTACCAGGTAGGAGGAACAGCGGGTACCCTGATTCAAGAGAGGTACAACCCTACCGGAAATGATTTAAACGTAAGAGCGACGGTTTTCGTCGGAGCACAAACAGCAACGACAACAGTCTAAACATGATGCATACATGTCTTTGTGGTTGCGTGGTATAAACAAGAATCACACGCAACAAGGGCAGTATTTCACCAAATGTTGTTTCCCGGCGGCATCTAGAGGGACATGACATAGCATGCCACGGCATGCAATGGGACGTCGCGGCACATGCCATGAGATCCCGCGATACGTCGCGGTACATGCCATGGCATTCCGCGGCATCCCTCGTGGATTGCCGCGGCATCCCCTGGCATGTCACGACACTTCGCTGAGAATTCCCGCGGCATCGTCCGCGCCACATGCCGCTTCGTTCCGCGGAGTCGACATATGCCAATAACAACATGCGATATGTTTTTCTTAAGGTTGGGCGCGATACGTGATACGTGTCGCGGAACCTGCCGCAACGTGCCACGACGTGCCGCAACGTTCCCCGACGTGCCGCGGGACGTGGCGCGACGTGCCATGGAACGTTCCGCAACGTTCCCCGACATGCCGGCAGACGTGCCGAGACGTGCCGTGGAACGTGCCACGACGGGCTGAGACGTGCCGCGACGTGGCGCGACGTGCCATGGGGCTAAGTGGTTGGAAATAAAACTAATAATGTGTATTACTGCCGCCCAGTGACCCCCCAGTCGAGTGCCGGTATCTTGTGCGGTCTACGAGTAGGGTCAACCATGGATACACAAGAATACACGTGGCTTTGCAGTGGCACATAATACGTGACATTTATAACCACTATACCCCAGTGATGTCATCACCCCAGTGATGTCATCAGGGCGTACTTCACAGTTTTACCTATTACGTAATACAGGGCTAGTGGTTGTGGATAAAACCAATAAAAACGTTAGAGGTTAGGGGTAGGATTGAATATTGTACACCATGTGTCGCCTACCCGCCCGACATCCCATGACGGTTGTTGCAACATGGTGTGCCGATGACGTGGGTGTGCTGCCGATGTCCCACGAGGTTGCGTGATGTCGCCCTGCGATTGGATGTCAACGGATCTACGACGGTCGGCCTCGGGTCGGTCTAGCAGCTAATCAGCATTGATGCGGCTACCCATTATAACACCCCCGGCCTCCACTTCAGAGCCACTCATTAAGCTCGTAGAATCCGCATGCTGCTTATATGGTGCACATGATTTCGCACTTATCGGTCAAGGGTCCTCCCGAGGGTTACACTCGAATGAACCATGAATCAAGAATCCGCTGTTTGAACCCAGGTTTCAGGTATACAAGATTCTCCTCCCGGTCTATTATCCCCACCTAGTGTATGAAGGCTTGAGTAGGTCCGCTTGTCGGTCAAACCTATCCAGACTGTTGCCGTCACTGCTGATGTGGGCCATCTCAGCGTTGGCTGTCCTCCTCCTACCCATATCCCCAGTTGCCGGACCGGCTTCCGACCCGCGACCGCCTCCCGGACCTTTTTGTTTCAACGTGCAACCCGGGTCACTAACGACAGCTACCCTGTTGTAACTGTGGCATGCCATTGTCATAACCCACGGAAAAGCAGCATACGGACGGAGGTGCAGATACACACATACCTGGTAGGTTTATAGACGCATGTCTGTACTGTGGAGTTCAGGATGTTGTGCATTACCCGCAGGCGTTACGTCGCGCCGGTTGGTAGTGTGAATAACGAAAGAGCTCAAGATTTGCCACGTCGAGGGGCGTTGTGTCAGCACAATTGTGCGTGGATTTCTGGTGTTTACGTAGTTATGCCAACGCTAGGGCCCCCCTGCAGAGTGCCCGAAGCGCCCAACGTAACTGTTGTCACAAAGTAGATCGAGATTTGTTCCACAAAACCAACAGGCTTTTCATATAACCTGGTTTAGACGCCGTGCGTACTGACATACAAGACACAGAACAGAGGCCAAACCACGCGCACGCAGTGTCGTCCGTAGTCAACACTACAAGGAATTGACCCAGGGCAGAGCAGACAAACGCACGACGGTGGAATAGAGGTCGTACTTGTTTTTTTCAAATTTGTTCTACGAGTTTAATAGAAGCTACAGGACTCCACGCGTCATGTCTCTGGGTTTTCGGGTGAGCTCTCAGCAGAACCGACGCCCGTTCACATGCAACCTGCGTCGGTAAAACGGGAAGGGGCAGCGGTCAACTTGGGAGCGGGCTACGTCGCAAAGCCCATTCTATTCGGGTGGTGCTGGTAGTGGTGGTCTTCGTGTCCGTAGTGTACGGCGTCGTATGAACTAATTTATATTTTTAAACAAACGGGTCGGGCTGAGTGCCATGCCATATATACGTACCTCACGTACAGGCTAACTGGTTTTGGTTTCCGATTGGATTATAACAGGCACGGTATGTAAAAGGAAATCGTCCCTCCAGAATTGTACGCAATTTACGCCTTCTGTGTAGCGACGACAGACTCGTCGATCTCATCGATGAGGCGATACCACGAACCAACTGTACTGCCCACCATTCACTTATTCCCACAAACACACCACAAGAGGATAAACCTCCTGCGCTGGCTGAGCCTCCCGGCCGTTGGTTGTACTTGATAACTAACCGAAAAATATATCAAAGATGAATACAAACAAAGAGATTCGTCGTAAGTCAAACATGCACGCCACCTGTTATGTGCACCGGTCGAATGTAATGGCTTGTGCTCGACTAAACGTGTGTTCTTCCGCACAACCCTAGGCTTCTGATATTCTACGTTGGGGTACATATATCCCATTCGCACAGTGGATGCACGCTTGCGAAACTCTACGTGTCCGTACCCCAATTCCTTCGTTAGACACTAGGGTATCGCTTGGGCTTGACATGCTTCACCAGCAATTTTAATTGAAACGGCGGCTGGTTGGCTACGTGTAATGCATGCCGGTAAGTCAGCGACCTGGGCATCATTTCATTTCATTCGTGACCCAACACGACAAAAAATTGGGCGGCACACACGCTGACAGCGCTGGTTGCTATAATCTGAAGCACCAAATCAAGCGCGTATTTCACCGGCGTCCGTCATCGTCCCACAATCTGATGCCGAAAACATACGATTGATACGTACGCAGCATCCTATTGAGGCGGAAAACGTTTTGCCATTTCGGTTCGAGCTATTGCTGTGGAATAGTTGCAGGAATCTCTCCGTTGTGGTAAGCAGAGGGATCGAGAGAGGTTGCTGCGTGTTTGAAAGAGCTGTGGCCTGAACCCGGCACACGGCCTGGAGGTCTATTCTACGACATGGCGTACCGACGTTGTCGGTATCTACTGAGCAACCCAGACTCAAACTGGGATGGAACGATGAACTAGGTGGACAGGTCAGTGGTTGACCTGTCTATACTTCTTACTGTCGTGGTGTTGAATGAAAGCGCGAATTCCTTGGTTGTATTGGTGGCAACACGGACTATACATGACGGCAACCCACCGGCGATATGATTGACCTAGACCCCCCCCCCTATGATACGTCAAGGCAGTAAAGTTGCTAAACATAACCAAACAAAGCTAACCGAGTGAAATCCTTCGTGCCGCATTTATATGGCATGTAAGTTGTACTTGTGTTTGGATGAAACGATTGGATCAACAGTTCTTTCAAACAAAGTGCCATTCATGACCCACGGATGCGCGTTTTAAGATTGCAACAGGCTTCTCGAAGAGAGCCCTAATCCTCTCGTAGATGTCTTAAGTGACCACAGTGTGCTGTAACGGAAGCTCATGGAGGAACCGCACTCCTCTATGTTGTCAACAAACCAAGCCAGAAGTTGGCGTGCTGAATGAACAACTCCGATGTGCAGCCGCGAAAGCATGAGCGCGGTGGTACATGCACTTTGACATCCGAGCTAGGTTGCATGACCAGCAGCAGCGAGCAGATGGACACCTACAAACCAGGCACCATTAACCCGCGGCAGAAAAGCAGGCGCTCACAAAGGAAGGAACTTCCTTCATATAAGTGTTGTGGACAGCATTGTCCCCCTCGTTACCATATTTCGTGTTGCAGAGAAGGTACATGCGGTGTACTGTGGATGAGTACGAATACAGCTATTCGCTGGAGCGCAGGACTGCCGACGGGAGAGACTCCTCCCGCCACAGGGGGAATTTGTCCAAACAATACTTTGGTTCGCCTACCCTACGATCGTTGTTGATTCAGACGGTTATACAGGTAGCAACATGCCTCAACACGTTCCAGAAGCGAATAACGATTTCTGCTCGTCCCTACACGGCGTTGTTGGCTGTGAGTTGGATCTGCGTCGCAGAAAGGTTGCTGCGCGGAACCCCACGTTCTGGAGTGTGCGTCTCATGTTCGGAGGGGGAAATTGGTCTGTACTGGTGTAATGGTGGTTTCGCGTGAAACCCATCCGATCTACGAGCGATTTTGGTGTCTACATTCAGGGACCAACAGGGTAATACACAGCCCACACTACAACCCAACCATACCGCAAGCGTTTGCAGGTTCCACTTCGAAAACCACAACGAGCCCGACTGCACGGAGTACTGCAACCTGAACGACGCGACCAACCCTTCGTTGTGGCACCTCGACGGCGACGGTAAGCCCGAGTTAAAGTGGAACTCAAGCATGGCGGGAAGCAAGAACTCCTACATTGCTGAGGGTGCGTCTGATACGTGTATAAGACAATGGATTGACAACACGTACACACCGGTTTTCATCAGTGTTTGGGTAACTTGATAAAATACACGTCTCTAGAAGGTCCAATGCCCAGCGACACAGGGTGTACATCTGGAGACAAATGAAACGAGGACGGGAACCGTAAGCAACGTATCCTATTAGTAAGTACCTGCCGCCACAAAACGGGTAATTCCTGGTTTGTCATATACACAATGCACATTCACGGTGAACTTGAGGTGTTGGCTCCGGCGGCTGGAAAATAAACTGTAAATTAATGCGGCATCACTTCACTCCCTGCCATGTCGTACCGTTCCTATCATTGCTCAGATGGATCAGCAATGCGTCTAGACATAACACTATGCCCTTCTGTTCTTAAATACTGATCCTGTGCAGCAATTACATATCATGGTGTTTTTTTGTTCGTGTTTCAAAAAGCTTCAACGAGCTTCAGGTCACGGGTGTCGACATCTATGTCGACGATGGTTTTAAGGTCATTTTTTTATTGCCTGATGCAATAACCCTAAGCTTGTCACAAGGAACGTTAAACCGCGAAGAGCAAGATTCGGTCAAAAAGACTAAAAACCAACCTGACAGAATTCAGACGAACGGGAGACAGTGGTATGTATCCTGCTGCTCACGTTCTTCGCGACACCTAGGCCGTCTGGTAAACGACCAAATACAAACCAACAGGTGACTCTTTTAACGAACCGGTATTGGACTCGGTCTGGAAAACAGGGACACTTATGTCGCCTAAATAAAACGTTTCCTGAACGAAATAAAGCTGTAGGTAATACTGAGGCTTATCCATGGCCGAGGATGGTTGTGAGATGAGAACACCCTTACTCCCTCCGCCCTTGAAAGTCCTGCACTTTTCGTTGACGAACACAAACGGGACCTATAACAAAGAACGAGCCTCGAAATGGGAATGGGGGGGGCGCAATGTCGTATCCGCTTTTGCATGCGGCATTAAATTGCACCAGTGGTAATGGTTTCACGAGTAACGAAATAAGATGAAATGGACCCAACATGAACCCGTATTAGCGCACACGCCGGGTGCACCTTCACGCTTCAGGGGGAAAGGTCGAAGAGTCACTACAAGTACAAGTATACACTCGGGGGGGGGGGGCTAGAACCTGCGAATAGACCTTCCTAGTGGGTACTAGGATGACTCACTAGACCATCCGAGACTCCGATGTAAGTGGTGACGTGACGAACGTAGGCACCACGCACGTATGTGTGTGCGCGTGGTTGTGTCTCATGTACGTATTACGTGTTCGAGTATATTCCAAACACAAACACCGTACTGCACAACTGCTGCTACTACCTTGCTGCTAGCTGCTGCTGGAGCTGGTGAGTCTCTGAATGCAGTAGTAGTACTAGTGGTGCAATCGCTGTTACGCCAGCGCGGCCGGAATGGCCAAGGCTCATATGGAACACGATCACCAACCCATCTACCCACCCACACCTTCACCCGCTTGTCAACACACGCCCACCCATTACGCACCCATCCACTCACCCACCCACCGCAACCCACACATCACCAACTTACACAAATACCGATCACCAACAAAGCACCCTCCTACCCAGTCACCCAGCCAATAACCTGCCAGTGTAGAGGCTCCAGCGACACAGAAACGAAGTTGAGACTCAAGCGTCACAATTAGAGGAAATGAAAACTCCACGGAAGGAACGCCTGAAATATTTCCAGAACACCCGTTCTTACCCCCGTGCCGTACTTAACTACTAATGTACTGGTGGTGTACCTTCTGCTGTACGCACGTGCTGGCACCTATAATATCTACTGTTGTGAGCACAGCTGCTATAACTGTTTCCTGTACGTTCGTATCCGTACTTAATGCTGTACCAAGCACCTGCCTAGGTGTGACCCATTGCTGTATTATACCATACCAGTACCTGACACCTACTACCTGATTCAAAAACAACGGAAACCCTCTCTTCGTGGCATCCCCCCCCCCATCCCGGGCGCGAACCAAGCAGTCTCCGGGAAGCCGCCTTTCAACGCTCCCAGCTCGTCCTGAGTGTCCGCAACGTAGTGGCAACTCCAGAGATACAGTGGACTGTACGCACCTTGTTTCGTTCGCGAAAAAATGCGAAATAATAGTGGCCGCCATAATCGCTGCCGCCGCGTCGCTTTGGCGGTAGCGTCGTCTGTCGCCCGCCATCGCCCTTATACCACCAAGAAGTGTGAACCGAGCGAGGACTTCGAACCCTTAAGTGTTTCTATATATAGAAAGATTTATGTTTTGCGGATGAGCTGCTGTACGTAGGTGACCGTACCTACTTCTGCCGTATGCGCCAGCACGGGTTTACGTACCTCCCACTTCTGTGTGATACCATACCGGTACACAGCAGTGCCTTTGATGATGTGTATTAATAGCCGGTCGCCTCGGTGGTCTAGTGGTTTACGTCGAAATCTACTGAGTTTGGAGTCAAGAGTTCCAAGCTCTGCATGGAAAAATATATTTATAGACACCAACTGCCGAGGGTGCTTGATAGTGTGGGAAAGCACAATTCGACACGAGTCGACAAGGGAACAAAGTGCTGAATTCTTCTCATGATAAAAGTGGAGGCGCGTACCGTTGTGGAGACGGCATAGAAGAGCCTGCATATTGAACCCGGGTATGAGTTACGACTCAGGAGGGAGAAGGAGAAAGACGAAGACGAAGAAGATAGATGGGATGAAAATAATATATAAGACGAAAGTGTATTTCGTCTCGTGCGTCCGCTGTTGTTATTGGTGTTGTTTCTACGTTTCTACCGATGTGTGTACCGCTGCTGTGCCTACTGCCTGCTGTACGTACGTTCTCGTACTTACTGATGTGTACGTCATACAACAGGAAAAAGCAGTTAGTTACAGTCAGTGCTTACTGGCTCGGTCGGTCGTGCGCGTGCGTCTGTGCCTGTAGTGATTACGTCATACTGCTGCTTGGGAAAAGCGGTCAGTTACATAATCAAGAAGTGTGCGACCGTCGCGATCGTTCGCCCGCTCCCTTGCATCGGTCGTTCATCCGGTCGATTGCGCGCTCGCCCGTCAGCTTTGTGTGCCTGTGTGCCTTAGTATATGTACTGGGTATGTGCGTGTACGTCTGTGTTTTTCTTGTACGCACGTACCGGTACCTAAATCCTACTGATGTATATAACGCTGTTGTACCTACTTCCTGTTGTACGTGCGTGCACGTACCTCTTGGTGTGTACGTCATAGACGAGCAAGGAACGGTTATTTGAGATTAGTGGTCGCTCGCCCAGTCCGCCGCGCGCGTGTTTCTGTGCCTTTAGTATTTACGTCATACAGCAACAAAGAAGTGCGATCATCGCGATCGTCCGCCCGCTCCTTCGCATCGCTCGATCGATCGGTCGACCGCGCGAGCGACCACGTCATTCGGTTGGTAGTTGTTGGCGGTCTTGGCCCGCCGTCGTTGCCCGTACTGTCGCTCGGTCCGTTTTGTTATCCGCGAGGCAGCGGGCACCTCACGCCCAACCGGTCAAGGTGACGCCGCCGAACGGGAGGTCGCAATGACTCAACTCCCGGAGGTCGGCGTCGACCGCATCTAAGTCGCTCCTGGGTGCGTCCACGAGCTCGTTTCAAACGCGGACGTCGGCCACACGAAGGAGACCCACAGGGCCCGATACCCCCGTCGCTCGGCCGATCGAGCCGTCGTTTCGTTCGGACTCGCTGTCGCTCAGATGGCCGACCCGTTGCTCGGTAGGTCTCGCCGGTTGATTGCCGTTGCTTGGTCGACCGAACCTTCGCTCATAAGACCCAAATCGTCGTGGACGCGTCGTCACGATCGACCGCCCGCTCGGACGGTTGACTTCGTCGCGCGATTGATAGTTGGGCGGCAATGAGATCATTAATACGGAGACAATCTACAACGTCAGTCATTCAACAGCCTAACGTACAACGAGTGCTATCGGCAGCAAAGTCGCGACCGTACATAGCAAGTAATGCTTCTACCGCAACGATTGCGTCTCACGTCAGAGCAGACGCATGGTCAGAAACAAACTCAACAACAACAAAACAATAACAACAACAACAACAACAACAACAACAGCAACAACAACCGGGTCCCTCTCTCTTGCATGTTACCGACGTCCGCGTTTGGGACAAGCGCGCGAACGCCTACAGGAACGGATTCAAGGCGGTCACCACCGGCCTCCTAGAGTTGTGTGACTCCGACCTCCCGTTCGACAGCGTCGCATTGGATGGCTGGGAATGGGGTGCCCGCTGCCTCACCGAAACCAAAACCCACCGAGCGACGGCGCGAGCAACAACGGTGGCCTATGGCCGCCATCAAATATCCATGGAGTGACGTGGTCGAGAGACAGAGCGACCTCACGACTGAGCGGCGGCGACCTTAACCGCGTGAAGTGGTTAAGCGACGAGCGACCCAGCAACCGAGCGGCGGCGACCGACCGAGTCTACCGCCGCTCTCGACTCCGCCCATCCTTTCCACACTAGCCCGCCTCCGTCGCTCGGTCCGTCCCGCCGGTCGGTTGTCTTCGCTCAGTCGACCGAGCCATCTCTCGGACGACCCCCCTCGTCACAGACTCGCCGTCACGCCGTTGTTCGTGCTCACTCCTTCGCTCGACCGATCGACCCCCCGCTCGGACGATCGACCTCGTCGCTCGGTTGGTAGTTGGGCGGCGTTGGGCCGCCGTTGTCGCTCGCACCATCGCTTGTTCGTTCGCTCGCCCGCCTCACGCTCTTATAACAAATATAAGTTCAACACGTTTTTTATATTTCCGTCCAAAATGGTACTATACACGTCGTGTTCAAATAACCCTCTGATATAGAGAGACTACAATGCACTTAGCTCCGCGGGCGGCGGTCGCCGCCAGCTACGCTCTCTCGGCAAGGAAAAACAGATCGTATTGTGTGAAGCGGACAGAGGTCTATGATTGATTGTAGGTGGAAACTGTCCACTCGAAAATGCCTAGAGTCCGGATGCCATGCTCAATGGAAACAACAGGGACGCCACATCTTGCACAAGTATATCGTATGCTGTACTTGATAGATTGCTGTTTAACTTGCGATTTAGAAGTCTTTCTGAAGGTTTGTAACTAGAGTTTTTTTTTTGTCTCTGTAAGATGCTGAATTGGTATCGACTATACTGGGTGTGCTGAACGACGATGTGTGTAAAAATCATTAGAGAACAAACACACCCGCAGTGTGTTTGAAGTATCAGCAAATAGACTGCTGTTTTTAGACACGTCAGTCACATCTAAAGACATTCCGGGCTAAAAATAGTATATAACGACTAGACGGCGGTCAGTCACAGGACTGGGCGTCAGCTGTTTTTCGTGGGAAATATCACAAGAAGTTGTTTTCTGTTGGTAGCTTATAACGCAACATTCAAAGAGCAACATAAAGGAGAAAAACATATATGTTAAACACTCGTACACGATAGCTCTCGGTAAAACTGTTTTTGCCCTTGTCTGCGTGACTGTTCTCTGTGTAGTCGAACCCTGGTCGTCAACACGAACGTACTGCTGTATGAACTTTGCTGGTTTGTGCAGGTCCGATTTTATGCTGGTCTTCTGTGCTTGCTGTACGTAGAGTAGCTGCTGTGGCTACCGGGGCTTTGTATTTGTGGCCTCGAGGTGTGCGTTCGCCAAATAACCAGGTTCAAAAGCAAAATCGACGTCTTCGTATCACACTGCTGTTGACCCTGGTGCTAACTAGTACTAAGGGGAGCCGCCGACCTATATCCTTCAT
>JAYJMJ010074043.1:0-19767 GCA_036873875.1 Laminaria ephemera | reverse complement strand
CCCCCCCCCCCCCCCCCCCCCCCCCCCCCCCCCCCCCCCCCCCCCCCCCCCCCCCCCCCCCCCCCCCCCCCGAGAGGTACGCTATTCCAGTACGCGGTCGCCCCTGTGTACCCTGTGTGTAGATTTGTGGATTCTTGCAATCTAGCTGTTCTTCCTGGATATGCTGGAAGCTGCAAGTAACACAGTGTAGATCGCTGCGGCTCGAAGGCAGCGGTTCCCTGTGTCGGATATTGGTTGAGCGGGGGTGGGTGTGTAAAAGGGAACAGGCCGTACGGAGACTGACTCAAATAGTGCGTGTGATGATAAATGACGGGGGATGGCCGCGTTAGAAGGCCGTTTCGGCATGTATGTCTAACCAAGGGGGGACACTGCGTGAAGAATTAGAAACCTCCGCAGAGAATGACAAGGGGGAATCGTTGCACTACTAGGAGACCATGTAAACACATTGGACTGGTTTTGTTTAGTTCATTTTTGTCGAACCATCTGGATGGACTTGCTTATTCAGTATTCCTAGGATTTTACTCTTCGGTTCTCCAAATTTCAAACAACTATATTTTGTTACAAAATTCTTAAATTGCAATTCCTAGACCAATCGCCGAGTCTAGACCATGACTACGGTAGGGGGGTTACTTCAAGAGCTCGCACGAGTGGCCACCCTATATATTGTTTGTTTATACAGAAGAAACTACTGGGTCACTCAGTCAGCGCTGACTGAGTAGCTCAGTGGCTTATTCTATATATCGAACAAAAGAAGTAACTTTGGGGTCAATCCACCCTCCCAACCATAACATCCTCCGGGGTTGATGAAGCCCCTAACCAACGGGTGGTTTATTCTTTTGGTTGTCACTTTCTCGTCGGGAGTTCCGTTTCGTAGTGGTTCACTCCACTTCCGACGCTCTGGTCGAGTGTTCTTTTACAGTGGTTCACTTCACTTAATTCACATTTTGCTCTGCGCTCTAATACAACGAATCTAATCAGTTTCATCCGACCGCGGGGCGGTCAGGCCATCCGGCGTTGGAACCTACGAAAACACCAGTAGGTAAATAGGCCTGGTATCAGAGAAGGAAGGATATCGTATTTAGCTTCGGTTCCCGGTGAGCCCAACCCTGGCTTTGTCAGGTTCTGACGTAAAGTTCAGGAGATGATCGCAGCTAGCCAAGCATCTTCGATATATGCTAAGAGGGACAAGATTGTCAAGTTCAACAGGGACCTCGACCGAGTTGAGTCCAGTGGGGCCGAGGGCGGCTCTGCTGTATTAGAACCTGGCGGTGCTGGAGTCGGCCCTGCCGGCGGGCGAGCCAGAGGGCTTCTCCCACCACTGCTGCTGCTATGCACTCCAACTGATCTGCGGGAGAGCCCGTACGAAAATCAGCAGCAGCAAGATATACGATGTTCCGTGACGGTGAGTTGGAAATATATCTGGGAGACGGGACGCGGAAAAACTATTGTTCTTGTCGTGGTTGGTCCTGTGAGGGATCAGCCAGACCAGCTCGGGAGAGCTTGAGAGCAGCCGGGGAGAGTTGTAGAGAGGGGTATGTACCCCAGTGGTGAGTTTGTTGTTTTTGGTATGCCGTCATCAAGTATGATAGGCTGTAAGCACTCTCCCGGACCGCTGTTCCAGTGTGAAGAAAGATGACTTTATTCCTTGGACAAAGGTCTCAAAGTTTCACTCGAAAGAGATAGGCTGTTGGAGTGCCTTTCTGTCGGACCCTCCGCAGTACATTCCTGTAAGAGAACCAGACACCGAGAACGATGTATTTGTTGCCAGACTGTGTAGCCCCGAGCATGTACACAAAATACCTTGCCAAGGAAGTTCTTGTCAACGGCTCTTGAGGCCAAGAGCGACAAGTACATACTGCACAGGTGTGTCTCGCCGAGGGAAGCGCGCGAGACGCTCTCAATGCTTGGTACGGTCTCCAGACAGCTGGCGCCAAGTCGGACCTTTCTCGACGCCTAAACAGCTTCAGGATAACGCAGGGGAGCAATCTGCATCAGGAGATGGATTAAACGAAGGATCTTGCCGCAACAATACTCCTAGCTAGTATGATACTCGACGATCACATAGTGTACACCACTTTCGTCGCTGCTTTTCCACTCGAGTACGAGGTGGACGCAAGGAACCTGGTGTCCTCGTTAGCATTGGGCGCAATGATATCATCAAGGCTGTGCGAGAGCGGCATTACCGACTTATTTACAACAAGAAGAAGGGGTCAAATGCGGGCCAGGCGATGTGATCGAACCAGGGCCATGCAATGTACGCCGGCGGTGGCCGTGGGAGAGGTGGATTCCGCTGTAGAGACAGAGGCGGAAAAGGAAGAAAACACGGACGAGAGCGGCAAAGACACCAACGAGAACGGCGGTGGCTCCGCCGGCCGTAGAACAACCACCGGGGATGGTGGTGGTTCGCCTGCTGCTGCCGGCGGTTATGGAAACAGCGCCAAAACCACCGAATTGACTGCCCCCGCCGCGGGGGGTGTTTTAGGTGTGGCACGAAAGTTCATTGGGCCTCGGATTCCGCGGTGAAGCTGTGCAGCCGCTGCCACGGATAGGGGCATTCTGCTGCTCTCTGCCCAACAGCGAAAGAAGAGGGTGTGTTGGCGGTGACGAGCAAGGTTGGAGCAGAGCTCGACGACGTCTCCGACGACAGTGATGATGGTGCGCTTCGGGTTTCAGCCTTCAATGCTGAAGAAACAGGCAAGTTCGATGATGTGGTGAGCGTAGTGGGGAATTACGAGTTGGTCTGGTAGGTAGACGACGAGGCTTGGACATGCGACAGCGGAGTGTCGACTCACACGACGCCTTCAGTGAACCAAAAATTCGAGTTACAGAGAGTATAGTTTGATACTGAAAATCGCCCACGGCACAACTCGCGCGATCGAAGGATACGGCGATATAATTTTCGTCTTTGGATCCGGAAGCGATTTGGTGGACGTGTTGCTGACGGACGTTGCGCACGTGCTCGATCTTCGTTACCATCTATTTTCGCTGCCCACGCTCATCAAGAACGCACACGGTTTCGATGGGCGCCCCATGGGCGTTGTCGTTACACTCAATTCAAAGCGCTCCTACCGTATTGGCGTTGAGCGGGACCCTGTTCAGTCTTTACGACTACAGTGTTGATAGCAGTAGTGGGGAGCATGCCTGTGCTGGACTTACCCCGTGGCAACCGTCCAAGGAGTCTGCCATTAACATCAACAACTTCCACTGCGCTGCTGGAAGCTACCCTCGAGACTCTGTACGGGTGCTGACTAAGCATTGTAATTTGATAGCCCCACGAAATGTCACCGGGCAACGCGTGTTGCTTGCACCACCTGTACCTGCACAGATCAATGACCCCTTGTCTACGGAAGAGAGAGGGTCCGACGCAGACGACGAGAGCACATTGGATCAAGATGGTCGGGAAGTGGTGGATGAGCTGGACGGCGATCTGGCTCATATTGACGACCTCGACGTGACGGGAGGGTTTTGAGATAGGCGCGTTCTTGGAGGAGCGCAAACAACACGCGTCTGTCGCCGGTGGGGCCAGTGACGGGACAGACGAGACGTTAGGTTCGTCTGGGGGGGGCGCGGGGGATGCCCTCTCGGTCCCAGTAGGCAAGGCCGAGAGCTACTCCAGCGCAGCATCGACAACAGACACCGACCGATGAAGTGGTGAAGATCCACGCGGGGTCCTGTCGGGGATGGCGGCGGACGAGTTTAGTGACTACAGAGGACGCCCCCCCCTGACGACACTGGGACTGATCAGAGGCCAGAGTCAACGTCTAGAGCTTGACCAACCTGCTCGAGGACGGTATAGGATGGACCCCGAGACCAAAGACGCTATGCTTGTGGCGACCTACAAATCGATGATGAAGACCAGGAGTCTCTTGAAGAGAGTACCCTGGACCGTGGAGGACGAATCGCATTGCTGGCTGGAGGAACCGAGGAGAACAAATGGGAGTCGAGCGTGTGCACGGCGACTGGTATTCATGGTAACGTAGAAGCGATCCCGCAGTCCGTAGCTGGCGTAGAGCGGTCGATGTATAAACCGGCGTGGCACCAGGCCATAAACCTCTAACTTGGCGGTCACAAAACGACCGGAAGGTACGAAACCGCGACACCGCTATCGGGGCCAAAACCTGTAGGAACAAGGTGAGTGTTTTCTCACAAGATAGACAAAGACGGCTTCATAGCGAAGCTTAACGCTAGATTCATGGCTAAACGGTGAAGCCAGGTGAAGGACGCTGATTACTTCCAGACGTTCGCACCAACTCCCTCTTCAGCGTCAGTTATATTCTGGCTGATGTTGCAAATGAGAAGGGATTGAAAATATTCCATTTGGACGTTGCGCAAGCTTTTGTTAGAGCGAATCTTGGCCAAAAAATAAACACGAAACTACTCGATGGGTGTGGTGATACATCAGGATAAACCGTGAGCCTCAACCGATCACTGTGTGGTCTAAAGCAGAGCGGACGGCTGTGGGCCGGACTACTGGTAACAACAGTGATCGAGAATGGCTTGGAGCAGTCTAGGACTGAAACGTGTGCTTTTCGCAAGATTGTGCACGGCAAGGTAGAACAAATCATGGCCGTTCATGTAGATGGCATCGTGGTTGCAGGCTCGGACGAAACGTGTCAAGATTTTCATGGTGCGTTAGTTGCGAAATTTCCCACGAATAACCTCGGAGAGACACGTCAATATTTTCATGGTGCGTTAGAAGCGAACTTTCCCACGAATAACTAACTTGGTAGACGGGTTGCACTTTCAAACGCGACTGGAAGCTGGGAACATTGGAAATTACGGAGAAGGCGTTCATTGAGAGCGTACTGAATCGTTTTGGCGTTACCTCACCGTCTTACATTCCCGCGACCCCAGGTGTAGAACTAGGCCCGAGCAAGGAGGGCGGTTCGAGAAGAGACGCGCCGTATAGAGAGGCTGTAGGATGTGATGTGGCTGTCGACCATGACGAGGCCGGACATCACGAATGTTGTGCGTGCTCTGGCGCGTCACTCACATGGTCCCAATGAAAGGCACTGAAAGACAGGTGTAAATGTTTTGGTATACCTGCACGGGACCAGGGACTTAAGACTGACTTTTGTGCGGGGTTCGGGATTGGATTTATTGCGTATAGTGATGCCGACTACGCCGACAAAGTCTAACGACAGGCGTTTGGTACGGGGGACGGCAGTTACCCTGGAGTGTGCGGCCGTCAGTTGGATAAGTAGCACTCAGCCGTGTATGAACATGTTCACAACAGGGGCAGACTACGTCGTTTTAGGTGCAGGGGTGATGGGGGCCTTATTCACGGGGACAGTGTTGTCGTTCAACTGCCCAGAACTAAGCGGGTCATGGGCCGGGTTTTCTATGATAACCAAGGGGCCATAGCGTTGGCTGAGAACCCTCGTTGCTCTTCTCGAGGCAAGCACATCCATGTGCGCTCTTATTTTGTTAGAGTGCTACTTCGTTCGAGGAAAATCGATACTCAGTTTGTAGCTTCGGATCAGCAGTAAGCGGATATTCTGACGAAACCGCTTGCTGCGACCTCCACCGTAGGTTCTTCTTGAATCTGCCGTGGGAGGCTGAGTAAGTGTTATGAGTATTAAGCGATTTTTACTAAGTCTGGGAATTGCGAGGAAATCTTTGTCAGGTCGCCACCACAGGCTACTCTGGCGGGCATGGGTTGGTAGGGAACCACTTGAGACGCATGCTACGATTGAGGTAGCACTTTTTGGCTTAAACGGTTTCTGAATAAAGGGGATCCATAACCCAAAATCGTCGGAGTTTCAATAATTTTTGCAGTATTTTCGTGGAATACCTAGGCCATGGGATGTTTCTTCGGGTAGCACTTATATTTTTCCTTAAATTAGTTTTCGGGAGAGGTGTTTGAGCTCCTCACGTGAGGAGCATAGGAAAAAAAAGGGTCGACCTCTACCGTAACATACGTCTTGACAAATTATTTTCTGGCCATGGTCATCGTTTGGGATGTGGTCATTGTTTCGATTGCAATAGTTTGGAGAATATGTTTTTTTTTACATGGGGTTTTTGCCCGGTGTCCAGGGTTCTCCCTGAGGGACGGTTCGTGTTTGTTCTTAGCTCCTATCTTGGCTTGGAGGCCCTTTTGGTATCGTCATTGCTGTGAAGAGCCAGGGAGGATGTTCGTTGGTCGGAACAACAATTGAAGGTTTCATTGCGTAGAGGGTTTGCAAAAACAACAGAGGCAATATAATTCAACCTGATTTGATGTGTTTGGTAGGAGAGACAATCAACTATTGCTCTATGAGCTCTTGCTCTGCACTCCGTCTCTTTCTCTGCGCTCTAATTCGACGAATATAAAGAATCGCATCTGACCGCGGGGCGGTCAGGCCACCCGGGCTTGGAACATACGAATAGCGACTACAGTAGGTATGGCAGGGGTTCCTGTTGTGCAACCCGTCTCGCGCGTTAGTTCGGAAAAGAAGAATTATTAGAACAGCCGTGCATCACTTTGATGTGGAATGAGCAGAACCGATTTTTGTCACACATTTTTATCTAACGAGCAGGAGGCAAAATAATATATTTCACGTTTCTGTGCCGCGCCAGCAGGATCCACTGTCACACTAACCTCGCTCGAAAAAGGTCGCAGACATGTGCTACGGTAGAGGTGGCACTTTTAGGCCTAACCATTTCTTCCTGGCGGGGCTTCTTAACTGGGGAACAACCAATTATCGTCGGAATAGTACGATTTGTTATACAATTGGTTATTGCCGAGCACGGGACTGTCCATCGGGCTCCACTTTCAGCGATTAGGTTTGGGTAAGGTATGGAGCTCCTCAAGTACGGAGCTTCAGCCAATATACGCTTCTCCCATATCCTAGTATGCGTACGCCCGAGAATATTTATCGGCGCATTACTGATGATCATGGCAGCAGCGTTGCCGACGCCCGGACCGGCGAAGGTTCGTTGGCGTTCCGCGTCGTTGGTATCCCGTTCAGACGTGCAAGCCAAGAAGAAGACACGCACGATGGCACTGATGGGCGAGTTAAATTAAAATTACATCAACAATATCCAGCATTTCGGACACAGGCGGCCCTTGCAAATGTTGCGATTGCTTTTCTCGTCTATTGTGCATCACCTAGGTTGAAAGCATTGAGGACAACGACTCGAGCAAAGGCGTGAAGCACTTGTTGATCCAAGACGTGCAAACCGGCATTGGAAACATGATGGATCTTATCAAATCATTTCAAATCAACAATTAAATATCCCAGGTTCTTGCTTTGGGGATGTTCCAGCGGCGCATGGATGAAGCCGACGCTTCTATCAACTGAACACTCGAGGACATGGTTGTAAAATTCGGACCTGCTGCAACGTTTTCTGACACCTTCTCGATGGATGCCCGACTTTGGAATCCAAAATTATTCTTCATAAGTGATCTTCACAGACACTCCGCGCCGTCCCTGAATCTCATATCACAGAAACAGAGTCTCGACACGCATCATACTAACAGGTTGTGAGCCTCGCCCTTTGATCTACATATCGATTGGCACCACGCAACGGCGTCCGGCTGACTTCGTCAAGCGTTTCCTAACAGTACGAGGAAGGATCTCCACTTTCTTCAAGTGCGGAGAAAGTTTTGGAAGTTTCTTCAAAAATCAAGATCAGCCTCCACACAAGAGGTATCACATCTACGTCCAGTACACCCGGAATATAAGACACAGGAGACTGCTTGGACGATTACGCCTGAAGCAGGAAAGGAGTCTGCTAGCGCTGTCGAGACTTTAGCAGGTAAGGGTTCCGAATTGACTCTAGCAGAAGCGCGAAGTCGTCGTTAAAAAATGTTTCGTGAAGCCACCACCTAGCACGAAGTACGTAAAAGTATTAGTCCTCGTGTAAGTTTTTACACTACGACGAGCAGACCTAAACGAGCTGTAACGTGCAGCAAGATAGTTAACAAATCGGCTACTCAGCCAGGCGACGGGGGCATTACCTCCTGCCTACGGGGCATTCACCTCCAGCAACTGTTTCACGCTTTCACGCTAGAAACACGCCGTCAGACTCGCAATAACGGGACATTAACGTCCAGCAACCGCTTTCAAGCTTTTACGCCCGAGGCCGTAGTCAGACTCGGAAGGGTTTCTTAAACGTTATCATCCGTAAAGGGTCTTTGCTCATAACGAAGGGGCGTCAAAGCGTGTGTACAGCAGCAATGATCCACTCAAACTGTTAACGGCCAGATCATCGAGTTCAAAATGTCTTTGCAAGCATTACCCCGACAAGGAAATCAGCATTGCTTGCGCACAAGAACTCTTGTTGTAACCTGCACCAAACGAACCAACGCGACGGCAAATCGAGAATAGTTACACGGCGAGAGATAAAACATGTAAAAAACATGGCAATAGCCATCACTTTCGCTTCGGTCTTCAACACGAACAACACAACTTCCACGACGGTCTTCCAGCAAGTACCATCGTCGACTACGAATCATCAACGGCGATGGGTAAATATTGCCCAGCTGCAGTTAGCTCACCAGCAACTTCTACTACTGCTGAAACTGCTGAAGCTACGTCGCGCTGTAAGCCATCTACTGCTCGTACGACTAGCAACGCATTATCACCGCCTCGACAAGTCATCGGCGTCGTATCATCAAAGCGCCGTATCTGCAACAGCTGGGGTAACATCGTCTACCACAGCGGAGGCTACGACTGCACTCACTACGATTCCAGCAACATCTATACGTCCGTAGCCATGGAGCTTATCTCTATGCATCCTTAGCGTTGAGCTGGGAGACATCAACCAGCTTCCACCAGCAGATGATCACCAGCATTTCCATCCCAGCAAATAAACGCATATTCGGGAATTTCAAGCCATTTTTCCAGAGTCAGACAGTAATTCGCCGCCGACTACCACCCACCCCAAGGCTCCTTCAGCGACAACCTCACAGTAGCATTCACCAGGTACATGACTGCGAGCATCTCAAGCCCGATGTAGACCAGCTATGTACACCGTGAGCGTCACACCAAGACGACACACCGGTTTGCTCGGCTGTGATGAGCACTCTGGACAACATTCCAGAAAATGAGGAGTTCGACGTTGTTTTGTTGCCTTCCTGAATCGGGGGCGCAAAGCTTTGATTGCATCGCATTTTTAGCAACAAAAAAAATCCAGCCAACAAGCTCCGCTCTATGAGCAGAACCAAGGCGCGACGACCACTAGAGGATATGATTGCAACGATCCTCATCAGGTCTAAGTCGATCATCATCAGCATCATCATCGTCATTCCCACCATAACATCTCCATCATGATTACCAGTATGCTACAACAACACACCAGGGCAGCGAAGATCATCCCGATAATCACCAGCAGCGAAACCAACAACGCAACAATCCAAGACCGATTGTGAGGACAGGTCTTGATCTCCTTATCAGGTCTACCATCATCATATCATCATCATCACGAGCCACAGCAGCGACAACAAGGCGGCAATTCGCCAGGGAGCAGAGCAGCCATCAGCGACAAGAGCTAGGTTGTTCCTACCGTTTTTTCTTCATTTGCATTTCGTAGGGAAGGTGTTATCCATACAATTTCTTGTTGATTTTGCTATATATGGCACTCGTACGAGTGTGCATCATACAAGCTCATACAAAACATATGGTGCACACCTTGTTTTACCGGACTTAATGCCTTCACGTTCTTGAGTTAATAATTTCTTTTTGCAGCAACATCAGCACGAGTACAGAATGTACAAGCACATACAAAACACGATATACATTTTGCTGCATTTCCAAACTGCTGAGTACATGGTTTTGAGTATTCGTTGGCTTTATTGTTGTACCAGGTACCTGGTAAGAAGTTTCTGTTCGAATACTTGTATCATAAATGAATGCTCCTCAAACTTAATATGGTATATGCACATTGCAGTGTAGCGCTGGACACGTGTATATATATATATATATGTTTACGGTTTCTATTCGTTTTTCTTCGGTTTCTTATTTGATGTAGTATTTATTTGAAGAGGCGCAGTAACCGTAGAGCAGATACTTTCTTACGCTTTCTTTTTCTAGGACACAACTCGCTCATCAACAAAACATCGCGATTAGCTTTTGTGATACGACTACACCCACCATAGTATATTACCGTACTCTCTGTAGTTTTGTTTACAAGTACATACGTACATACACGAACTATATAGCACGCATTTTCGTTGTACTGATCGAGCGTGGACAATTTTCTATTTTTTCGGTTTCATGTAGCTCTAGGTATCAATTCAGGGGGCGTGTTGAACAATCAATAGACGGGTTTGCGATTCATTTCTAGACTATTTACTGTGGTAATTACACCGCGAGTATTATGTGACGTAATTCCATTCAGATTGCCGCTGTTCATACACAGGTCTGAATATGTCGTATATATGTATTTATTCTTTAGAACTTCAGGTTCCTCTAGCTACTGACTTCTCATCATGGGGGCGTATGACAACATGGAATTTACATTCCACTAGTACCTACCGATAGTTGGGAGGCAGCCACTACGCTTGACTACACTGTGTGTCTTATTCTAGATGCGGGGAAATGCAATATGCGGCGAGACTAGCGGTTGTTCCTTCTCGCCGATGTACTGCATTCAACTTACCTTTATCGGGAAGTTGATCGTGTTAATAGTAGAGGGTAACTAGTATACCACCATAAGTATCAGGGAACGTTGCAGGGAACAGTACAGGGAGGGTTACTGTAGGACGGACTGTCGGCCAGTACAACAGCCCGTAGGGTACATCTGCCCGTAGTATGGGCATCGCTCTGTGATAATGATGTGACGGTGAGTCCTACCTCAATCACACCTCTTATACTCTTATTTTCATCTCGTTTCCTCTCTTCCATCTATCTTCTACTGTGCTTTGGTTTCCACTTTCGGCCTACGAGCGGCACTTTCCAAACTCTCTTCTTCATATTCTTCCCATGTGATATTCACAGATCATCCGTGCCACCTCTCCAACGCTTTATCACAGGGACAGAGCTTCGACACGCACGCATCATACCAAGGACGTCGAGATATACATTTTACCTGTTTGACAAGAACGCGTATCATCTTGGGATCGAGATGTTTTCTTGGGTTGCAGCAGCAGAGAACCAAGAGAAAAACCGATTTTAATTATGTGTGATAGAGCTCGCGGACTCCATACTTGAAAGCGACTAACTTAGTGATATTCGCAGTAAACCCAACTCCGATCCGGAAACGCACGTGGCGTGCAGATGCACCCTCGCAGGTGTGATCCGTCATAAGTAGACTCTCGCTACTTCACGGGAACGAATATCGTTAAAGGCTTGTCAAGGCTAGAGGTTCAGCTGTTCAACGTAAGGCCGAGCTACATGGCTGTCATCCTTGTTCCGCTGCTGGTGTTGAACACGTAGCAGTCGGTCGGCATTTCTTGTATTTGGGGCCTTTTGTTGCCGTACGTACGCGCATAGGATCATACAAGACGTCTGGGACTAGCTTCGAGGTAAGACACCTAGGACAAGGCCTGCTCCTTATACTCAATGTCGATAGGCTACACGTTCCAAGCAAAATTCGCCTTGCCCCCCAGAAACAGCACTCCACGCTCGAGCGTCAGCTTTCATGCACAGTTTACTCTAGAACTGTCCACCACAGGCATGCGGATGCCTTCTTCGATATCTATAAAGTGGTGGGATTCGCGGGAACACGCGATTATGATCGACTGCATACTGCAGAAACCAGCGATGAGCAGCTGCCTCCACGCAAGTACAATCCTTCCGAGGTATCGCTGGATTATTCTCGTCTGTCACTGGCGTCTGTCGTTTCTGTTTCGAGGATTCGTTGCGCTGCTGTTGCACCAGTATTAGATTTATCCTGCTTATACACAATCTCCACAACGTCAATGTCACTACTGCAAACACTACCCGGCTGGATTGTTGAACTAGGGATCTAAACCTGCTATGCATTGAACCAGGGCTCTCATCGCCGGGGTGAAAATGCGAAACCCGAGCGACACTAATGTAACGCTGGACAGCTGATTCGGCCTGTCAGTGACTGCCGTGGTGACCATTCCCCTATGACGAATCCACGCAAATGATTGAGGGCGGCCAATCCCACCTACCCATGAATATATTTCCACAAACGCCCTGGAAGTGAAATGGCTTCTCCATACGGCAAGACCAACTACGCAACCAAAGGGTAGCCGCACGCTTGCGCTTCATTCTTCCGCCTTTTTTGTTCACCAGCACTACCATAATATCTGACTGATCCGTACCTCGGATGTCACCGTCGGTGCACCTTCTTTGGTGCTGTTTATCATCCATCACCTTGGTTAGAAAGATGTATCCGACGTATGCCTTGCCTAGGTGGTAAAAACTTGCAGATCTTACGAGACTAAACACGGTCAATGTCACTCTATAACACTATTCCTGTAATTCCCGAGTCCGCAACTTATGTCGTATCTCGCTGGACGTGGGTCGCTGTTCAGGGTCCTCGGCCCAGCAGGAACCGACGATGCTCGCGATGTCGACGGGGGCGTCCGAAGGGATCTTAGGGCGGGCCCCTTTGAATACCACGCGTCGATATATTTCGAACGGAAACGCTTTAGCCCAGGGCACCTTCATGGAAAGCACCTCCCATGCCACAATGCCAAAGCTGTAAACGTCACTCGCATAGGAGTTGCCCTTCTCGTCCAGTACCTGGTCAAGCCCAGGAGGTCGGGGAAAACGGAGGATGGTGAGTAGACAAGGGAAGCGTCGTGGTGTCTTACAAGAAATATTGTTCTTGTCATTCTCATTACAGTGTGCGCTAAACGACACCTTCGAGCTGGGCCCGTTGGAGAGTACTTCTAAACTTGCTTACGGCGCGGATCATCGGTCTCGAGCAATAACGTCGGTTGTTAATTGTCGCGTTTAATGCTATAGTAAAATCATCGCTGATTCCGTTTTTACGTTGGAGACGTTGGGGCACTTGCCGAGGATACCGTACAGCTCACTGTCTCGGCATAGCCGAGGAATGTCTTCCGATTTTTATTAATGACAGTCCACCTGCACACAAGTTGGCCTAACGCCACAGGCTACCATTCTACCGTGTACTTTATCCGATTCAAATATGAAAGTTGGCATCAAAAGAGCCCAAAAGGAGCCCAACGTGTTACTAGGGCAGAAGACGGTAGTGGTCGTTTTCTCAAGCGATTGCATCTAAAAAAATATTTTCGGGAAGGCCTCAACAAATGTCCACTCTTATATCGTTTCAAACTAGAAATATTTTCGCTGCTGAGGTGTGAGCCGTACGTGCCGTAGCCGCCTACCTCGGGAGCAGCCCACGCAAAGCTCATCATGTGCATGGTCTTTCCTTGGCTGGTTTTGTATGTGGCAAGACCCGTGAAGTCGCTGTGCTGCGCCCATGTAGAAGTCCCGAAGTCCCCGATCTGGTGTGTATATTTTGTTAGATGCACGACGTAACGCGGAAAGCATTTCAAAATTGAACGATAAATATGTGTTTTCACGGGCCCATGCCTGTCCTAACCGCGCGTTCTTTCGATCGTAAATCCATTACACCGTACACGTATCGGTTCACGGACTGGTCTAGCCGATCATATTGGCCGTTCGAACAGCAAGCCATAGACCGTACAAGCCATATAAAACGTCTCCTCCAGACCTGTTAGACGCTGTCTTGCCTTACCTTTGCCCTCCCTGTTCCATCAAGCAATACATTCGCGGATTTGAGGTCGCCATGGATGACCTTCTTACTATGCAGGAATGCCATGCCAGCGCAAACGTCCCCGATGATTCTCCGGACTCGCCACTCAGGAAGGCGATTGTTAGCGTGTCTCAGCAACGATCTCAGATCGCCGCCTGTGAGCAGCTCCATGATGAGAACGACCCGGTCCTTGTTTGATGTGATCGCTCCGTAGACGTTCACTGTGTGGGGGCTCCTGAGCCGTATCATCGCCTGCAGCTCCAGTAAGACAGATTTTCGCTGGCGATCGTCATCGTCGTCGTTGAGCTTCGTCCCCGCTTCAACATCGCCATCGGATCGGCCAATGCGCAAGCAGCCATCGCGATCGATGCTTATCACCTGATCATGCAACGATGGGAGAAGAGAGCGCAAACACGTCCCCGTGACAACAGAGAAATTTCGCACCCATAGGGTACGAAAACAACCCAAACATCGCACCAGTAGCGCCGTATCGTTGCGTTGAGACTTGTTTGATTCAAATCTGTCTCTCCCCATATACGATCAAGGCCGATGGAACCCCCCCCACCCCCCCCAAAGAACCATTCAGCGCACAATACTACAATGAAGTAGGTAGCGCTAGGTATTGTTTGCGTGATTGTGTACGGCTATCTCTCTTTCTGCTGCCGACATAAAGGGTGCCCATACCTTAGCAGCGACGTTTAATCCTGCGTAGTCGGCAATATAGACCTCGCCGAACCCTCCTTTTCCGAGGAGATCCTCGGATATCGTCACCGAATCCTCTGGGATCTCGATCTGGTCCAAGTTACGCTGGCGCCGCCGGCGACGGGCAGACGCAAACGACTCTGCCTGAAGTTTACACGGAGAAAGCGACACAACACTAAAAAAAGTGGCAAGACGACGTTGTCACGGTGTCGAAGGACAGCCAGCATACTATCAGTTGACAGTCAACAGAGACGTCTTCATAGGACACTACGATAGGGGTCCTCCCTGATTTTTGGTGGCTCCAATTCTGACGAGGTCCATACCGAACCTGAACGCCGATGGGGATACAATATGAAAATGCAACCGGACGAGCAATTCCATGCCCTAGGTATGTAACGAATGGCATCGAAAAAATCAGCGAGCGGCATTGAGTACGTCCTCAGTTGAGGAGCCACGTCAGTGAGATAAAGTTTTGGCCAAAACGTTCTACCCCTATCGTAGCACGCGTCGTGGGTGTATTCACCACAAAGGTGTCGTCCAAGCTGTACGATGGATGTCGCGGAACAAGGTAAACCCATCGTGCATTTTATGATCGACCGTCAGACAATTAATGATGTTGGAACGGCAAATGCAGCTTGCTGCGCATTTTTGCCCTGCCCACCTCGGAGGCCTGTCGCTGATGCAAGTCTTCTGTCTTTTCGTCGTTGGCCACTGCTGGGCTACGCCGGTCTCCATTCGAATTTCGGCGATCTTCGTCTTGCTTTCGCGCTACGTCTATGTGGAGCCACCGCTGCATAAAATTCGTCGAGGAACACGCAACAACACGTCTCGACGTGGTACCATATCGGGAGGCGATACGGTTTCGACTGCACGATGGCATCGTAGGTGGTTCTGGTCGATAAACTCCCACTACGATAACGTGGTCTAGCAATAGTCAGGCTTGGCTGTGATGCCGTGCTGCCTTCGATTTTTTGTACTCTGCTTCATACAGAGTAAACGAGTCCGCAAATGTAAAACGAGCGAGATCACAACCTACTGCATCTTATATATATGGTGCGGTTCCCTGACGAGTCGACTAATGCGCGTTGCTTCGGTACAGCAGTGTGGACGTACACGTTATTCAGTGTTGTATCGACGTAGCTCGATGTCTGTGTTAAACCTAACGTCACAGCTAAATTCGTTTTTGGGGCTACACCAAAATATTCGCTCGGATCAGTACCCCAGGGGAGATAGACTGTCCAGTTAAACAAACTTAATGCTAAACATGTGCGCACAGAAAGCCCAGAGGACAGCGCATATATATTTGGAAACTCAGAACTACATCGGCAACACTTCAGACCACACGTCGCAGCACGGCAGAATCTTACCACTATGTCCTCAAATATCTGGTCGATACTGTAGCTGCTTCGCGTTACGATTTATCAACACCAATGAAGCAACACTTTGAGTAATTATCCTCCTCCTCGTGAACGTATTGATCACGTCCAGGTTTCCAACACAATGTCCAGACGACGGCGCACGCATTCATTTGGAGAATCACACGTCCATCGACTACACTCCAGGCAACACATTGAAACACGGCAGAAACTCACCATCATGTCGTCAAACGCCTGGTTGATAGCTGCTTCAGCTTCCTCCATGCGTGTCTTGAACAACGACGAGACGACAACCTGGATTATTCTCCTCTTGCTCTTAAACGTGTTAATGAGGTCCACCATGCTGCCAATGGCCTTTTGCACGTCCTGGATTAGTGCTTGTTTAATTTTTCTGTTCGTGTCGCTCTCTTCAATGTCGTCAATCTAGGCAGTACACAATAAGCAGACGCAGCAATATCAAAAACGATAAGGGTCACACAAGAAGCCTGAAGTGCTACTGTAGATGTTACTTCTGGGTATTTTCGTTTTACCATCTCATCGGTGGGATGGTGCTTGTGTCCGGGTTCACGTGCGCGTCTGAATGTGATACCAAGGATGCCAATAACCCATCCGATTCTCTGCTGGTTCGGGCGTCGGAAACCACTACAGCGTCCCCGACCACCAGGGATAGACTGATGGAAAAAAATTGTTGCTTCGTTTGGGGCCGCCTTAGTGCGACGTTGGATATTGCTCGATATCAATGAAATCGTACAACACTGTTTCGGCAGATCGGTCGGGGCTAACTACGTGTTGAATCCACGGGGGAAGGTGTAGAGCCGTGCTCCACGTTGTGTTTGCTCTTTCCAGAACCAAAATATTTTTTTCACACGTGTTTCAAACACCAGTCTTTCAAAAAATCAGGAGGAGCGACGGGCTGTAGAGAAGAAACCCTCTCAGACCTGCAAAAGTAGAGATTGGCGTAAAAGTGCATACTTGAACCAAATATCAATCCATATTCGCCGTGCTGAGCTGTTGGCTGATCTTAATGGAGGCAGAGAGCATATCTCCCACAGCAGGCTCCGTTTATAGCCCCCTCCTTGGGTGTAAGGCGTTTGGACAGGTAGAGCTGTGTATGTCAGAAAGGAACATGCAGTCGAGACCCCAATATAGCACGATCGCCACAAGTACGATTAATCTGTCGGACTGCCCACCTGGCAGGAACATAGGCATATCCGCGCGATGCCACCACCCACGTCAAAGGGGACATGAGCCTGAGCATTCAAACTAAACCCATGTCTCGAAAAATGATCATTGCCAGCCAATTAATACGCGCCGATTAGCCCAATCCAGAAACCACAAAGCCCCAGGGGCGGCACGCGACCATTCTCACCTTTCCAAGCACCGATCCCGCTGTTTCAAGCATAGAAATCAATAGACGACACCGCTTCATCCTCGCCTCTGCGTCCGCGATGTTGCTCGCATTCTCGGAGATCAGATTCACCAAGGTCGAGACAAGAATCGCCGCTTCACAAACGCCGGGAAACTGGGACTGCTGTGCCAGGTGGTTTGCCGCCGCCAGGGCAGCGTTTACGACCTCCGATCCACCGAACAGTCCAGCAGGGTTATTCACTGACGACGGGGTCGCGGCGGGTGATGGCACCACGACTGTCCTCGGGACAAGGGAAGCGTCATGGGCCAGCCGCAGATGAGCGCGGGCCCACCTTCGCCTCCATCGTATGCCGTCTATGGAGTCACACATATCATTCAGAAAACAATAACAAACAAAAAACCCAACCACAGCTGCAATTATAACGATAAAAAATACTACCAACGTCGAACTACCAGAGGAGTAGGAGGAGGACACGCCAGCGGTGGGACTGGCCGTCCCTACGATGGATGTCGGTGCCGGTGAGGACTCGTCGACGGACGCGTTCGAGTTCACCATGAAAGCCGCAATTGCATCGGCCCCAGTCTCTTTTTCAGCCCAAGACCCCTCCATCGACCAGACCAAGGCCACCAAGCCGTTGGGTCTCGCGCTGATGGCTCCCGCTTGAACGCACGTACCTGGTTTGGGGCGCGGCGAAAGTAAAAAATCGCACTAAGTTGTAAAAGTATTATAAACGTATCTACTTCCATTTCGAACATTTTCATGTTGTGATCAAGTTTATTTGGTCCCCTCAAATGTCTACAAGATATATATCGCGAAACTATTTTTTCCCCAGCGATTGGGCGCGTGGCCTCCCCGAGGGAGGGGCTGAAGACGGCACCCGAGCGCATGCCCTGAGGCCCGAACCCTCGCTGCGCTTCAACTTGGCACGAATCTCAAAGGGGAGTTGGTTTGTGTTCCGAACTACGATACGTAGAGCTGTACGACACGCACGCAGAAATACTCTACCCATCCTGCTGCGCGCTTACGCTATACGGACGGTTGGCAAGGCTGCCAATCTCAATTCCTTTGATCGGGTTTGTAAGGTCCCAAAACGGTTAGAATAAAATCGTATTCTTCATACCCTTCACACAATGTATCTTAATAAGATGAACGGTGGTGTTCGCGTCGCTGTTTTTCGCTGAGTGCATTGCCCACTGAATGTTGTTTCACATGTTCCCGTGTATTATCTGCACATCTTCGCCCTTCCGACGCCCGCCGGCGTCCACTACGTATTTATACATATTTTTTCAAGGTCTATGACTCGCCTCATGGAGCAGGCGGTGCTAGGCGCAGACCCCTCGTACGTCTGTCATACACCCTGGTTCCCGGTGTGAGTTTTCGACCGTTCCAAATCTGTTCCTACTGAGTGGCGTCCTTCACGAGGAAGTTGGCAATTTCATAAATCGCAGCAGACTTACACCCTGTTCCCGTACCGGTACCGGTGACAGCGGTACCGGAATCACTTTATCCAGGGAGATTTCGTCCTTAGCAAGGATTTTCACGTTGTGGAAACGAACCGCGGAGCTCAAAAGTTCTGTTCGAACTAACATGGTGTTGTGCGAACAATTTGCTTTCGGGTTTCCAAACTTGAGGACTCTTTATCTCACCCAAACCCATAATTTTGAAAAAAATGAAAGTGAAACCGAATGAACAAACCCATTGGCCTAAGTATATGAAGAATCACCTTGCAAAACAAAACTGAAATTCGGACGATTTTGAGTAAAGGAGCCCCGTTATTCAGAATGTAGTTTAGCCTAAAAGTGCTACCCCCATTGTAGCACTCGTCTGCGGGTAGGCCCTGTATTTTCTTTTTGGGGATGCTAGGGTGCGATTCAGTGCAGTTCCTATTGTTGAGCAATTGCGTATACTGTGCGGTTCAGTGCGGTTTGAGACCAGACGTTGCGGTACGGTTCGCATTTAATCGGTCAAAGCCGAACCGCACCGTACCCACCCGTACCGTAGAAAACTACCATGCAAAAAAACTTGCATTTTAATGGCAGTCAGTCCCGGTCCTTTCACAAAAAAAACAATATTTGTGTGAGAGTCTTACGGTGCGGTTGTAGGCGCGGGTTACTTTGTTTAGAACCGTGCGGTATGACAGTACGGTTCGATACGGAATATATACTTTGAGAAAACCACGATGGTGCTGTTCGGTGCAGTTTTTTGTAAAAGGCAAAAAACGCACGGTGCTGTTCGGACGCGTGCTACGATAGAGGTGGCACTTTTTGTTTCTGAATGACGGGACCCCTCAACCCCAAATCGTAGGAGGAATGTCGGTCTTGTTTTTCAATCTGATTATTTTTTGGTATACGTAGGCCATATGGGTTTGTTCATCGAGTTGCACTTTCAGTTTACTCAAATTTAGAAATTTAGTTTGTGGGTGAGGTTCAGAGCTTCTCAAGTGAGGAGCCTCAGAAAAAAACTGGTGCACCTCTATCGTAGCATGTGTCTTCGGTTAAAACGCATGGACAAGCACCGCACCGTGAAAAAAGAAAAACCTGCAGCCTGAAAACCCTTGCTTCTTTGTAAATTGGTAAATCCATACATTTTTAGAAACGCAACATGTAAGACATAGCAGTTGTTCACAGTCGCGCAAATGTCTGATGTATTCTGATTGGCTGATTGGTGTGATTTATG
>JAYJMJ010073839.1:0-19770 GCA_036873875.1 Laminaria ephemera | reverse complement strand
CGAGACTTGTATACATGCCATCCTCACTCTCCAACAAACCCTATATTATATCGTGTCCTTATATAATCTCTCACATTGCTATTGTGTTGGAAAATCTGACAATGTGCAGCATGAGCTTCAATGTCGATCACTCCCAAACATTCCCCCAAAAAAGTAACAAGAAGTAATAGAAAACGCAAGCTTGTTTCTTTTCCTTCGGTGGGCAATCGCTCGCTGACCACACACCTTATTCAACCATCATTGTGTTTTTGGTTTTCGGACACACCTTATTCAACCATCATTGTGTTTTTGGTTATCGGCATCATATGTTTTAGTCAGACGGCATTAGTGGGAGCAACGCCACCAACCGGGACATGAACGCTTATGTTCTCACTGCTATCGCCTCTGTGGAAAATCTTTCGCTGCCCCTGCGTGTGCTTACGTCTTGCTACTTTTGTGTTTGAAACTGTCCACTTGGATCATAGGCCTTGTTGTGCGGTTGATCCGTCTCATGCGTGATGCCCACAGAAGGATGGTCCGGTAGAGGTGCACCATTTGGATTCTGGCGCTCCTTCCTCACTTGAGGAGCTCCACACTCCACGCAAACACAAAAAAAAGTAGTAAGGAATGAAAGTACAACCCGATGAACACACCCATGGTCTACGGTAGGTAAAAAACTAAATGTACTGCAGAACACTGAATTCATTCCGGTTTTTATTGGGTTAAGGAGCCCGTCATTCAGAAGTTTCCTTAGCCAAAAAGGGCGAAATTTATCGGCGCGTGCTACGATAGACGAAGCACCTTTCGGCTGAAGCGTGTTCGGAATAGAGGTGCTTCTTACACCAAAATCTTCGTAATTTTATTCTTGTTTCAGCAAAAATGTTTTGCGTTGTATTTCCCAACGCTTGAGATTGTTGTTCGGTTGGCACTTTGGTTTGTCTTTTAATCAGTGTTTTGGGTGAGGTATAGACCTCCTCAAGCGGCAAGCCTCGTAAACAAAATGGTGCATCCCATGGTATCTCTCACCGTAGCATGCGTCAGAAGACAACATGCTGCGATGATAGAGGTGCACAAGTTTTTTTCTGAGGTTCCTCACTTGAGGGGAGATCTGTACATGACCCTAAAACATTTTTGAGCAAACTACAAGTGCAACCCGATGAACAAACCCATGGGCTGGGTATACAATAAAAGAAATAATTGCAAAACAAGGATGACTACTCGACGAATTCGGGTTTAGGAGCCCCGTCATTCAGAAACAAAAACGCCAAAAACTTCTACCTCTATCGTAGCACGCGGTGAGAAGCTGTCCGCTGACCTCATTCATGCCTTTACTCGTTTTGCTGTTGATTATCTGCATCGTATGTGCTGGTCAGACGGCTTTCGTTGGAGCAACAACACAACTCTTCAACTGACCACACGCCTTGTATTCTTTTTTTGTTCTGTTGTGCCTGTATGTGCTGCTCAGACGGTATTCGTTGGAGCAACGGCGCCAACAGGAACAGGGTGTGGGAAAACACCATCCGGACGGGCTCCGGCGACGACGCGGAATTTGGCCTGTACATGTGTGAGTGCTCAACGAATGCGCAATATGGTATGTATCTAAATGTGTGATTGCTCAACGAGAATGCGAAGTATGGCATCTAAATGTGTGGTTTCTCGACGAAAATGCTCAATGGGGCAAACATGCTCCGCGAGATTGAATGCTCAACATGACATGTGCATGTGTGAGCGCTCAACAAGAATGCGCAATATGGCATACGCATGTGTGATTTCTCAAGGATAATGCTCACTATGGAAAAATGCATGATTGATTTCTCAACAAAAATGCTCAGTATGGCATCTAAATGTGTGATTGCTCAACGAGAATGCGAAATATGGCGTCTAAACTTGTGATTTCTCAACAAAAATGCTGAATATGGCATACATGCTTCACGAGAATGCTCAATTCATGATCTGCATGTTCGAGAATGCGTAATGTGCCATGAAAATGTGTGAGTGCTCAATTAGAATGCTCAACATGAGATGTACATGTGTGAGCGCTCACCAAGCATGCGCAATATGAAACGCGCATGTGTGAATTCGCTACGATAATGCTCTATTTGGGACATTAAATTTTTCATGTGCGAGATGATTGCGAGGGTTTATGGGAAATGAAGAGCCCGATGCAATAGCTCCTGGGTGGCCGGCGCAGTAAACATACTCTCTTGTGAGTATCTAAGCGTGGCGACGACCCCTCCCTCCCTCTCTCCCACCGAATGCCTTATCATCATGCCTTTCCAGTTATGGGCAACGATGAGCCGGAGGCAGACGGAAACGAAGACGGTCATCCGAAAGAAAATAGCGTTTGGTCAAACGATATCTACACGGAGAAGGAAGAGGCGTGGAAGATGAACTATGCTGATTCGAACGTTTTCAGGGTAAGACATCATTACAGTAGTAGCAGAAAAAACATTGGCTCCTGTCATGTGCGACATGTACATGTATATATATATGTATACATACTGACTATTCTTATTTTATATTTTTGTGTTATCTTAACCCATTAGCAACTGCACTTTGGTGACAAACATGTCGGATGTAGTGAGGGGTGACGATATCTACACGGAGAAGGAAGAGCCGTGGAAAATGAACTGCTCTGATTCAATTTTTTTCCGGGTAAGGCCGATGCTAATGGCAAGGAAGTCTGGAACAAAAAATGTTGCCAAACAAAAAATGTTGCCAAACGTTTGTTTTTTGTATTTCGCTGCTAAGATTTTCGTATCGTCGCTGTGGGAAAAAAAAGCCGATACATTTTGTTTTAATGTTTTTTTTTGTCAGGCGGCGCAATTTGTCAATTTTTTTCATTTTCTTGTCGACGTTGACAAACAACCACGGTTGACCTTCGATCTCGAGACAGAACCAACCCACGGCCGACTCGCTTCGTTGTGGATAACGCCACAAAAATGTAGATTCCAGCGTCGAAAATTTTGGTGTTGATCCATGCTCTAGGGGGCGAGAGATTGTAAGCGTTATCAGTTGCCCTACCACAACGTCTCCCAAATGAGGTTGGCTATCCATCGTTAACAGTTGTTAGCCCCATCGGTAAACCCCCCGTCCCCCCCAGGACCCGCCTCCTTACCTTACTCGTGTTTGCATTCACGGAGTCTGTGTTGGCCTGGGTATGGATCAACCACGGCGGCGATCTACAAATTTTAGGGTAGCTCAACACTTTCTACAACAGGTCATACACGACTTTTGAACACTAGGGTGGACAACGACTTTTAATTTTATCCGTTAATAAACCAATTGTTTTCAACGCTCGCCATTCCTCCCCCCCCCTTCTCTCCCCAAACCCGCCTCTTCGCCGTGCTTTTCCTTACGTTGCCGGCGTTTCGGTGCGGCGTGGATCAACCACGACGTCAATTTACACATTTCATATACAGTTGAACACTTTCCACAGCGGGTCATACGCGACATTTGAACACTCCGTGGACAACAAGATCAACGCCAACACCTACCCTGAAGACTTCACGATAGTCGTCGACGACGATTCCTGCTTCCGGTCGGGAACAGACCCTGTCTGCTGATGACGACGGTCCACGAATCCGTTCGGACCTTTTGGATCCTTGTTGCCAATCATTTCGAACCTTTCGGATCCTTTCGGAATCTCAGTGCTGTGAAGAGTGTTGATATTGCGGTTTGTGGATCAATTCTTGCTCGACGACGATACCTGCTTCAGGTCGGGGACAGACTTCATCTGCTGATGATGACGGTTTGCCGATTCGTTCATATCCTTTCGATAATTTGGCCTTCTGAAGAGTGTTGATATGGCGGCCTGTGCATCCATTCCAACTTGAGTTTCTTCCTCGGCTACGACAATGGCCTCCGCTCGAGAACACGCCCTATCTACTGATGATGACGGTTTGCCATTCTTTTCGGGTCCAGTCGAACCTTTGGTGCTGCGAAGAGTGTTGATATTGCGGTTTGTGGACCTTTTCGAACCTCTTGCGGTGTGAAGAGCGCTGACATGTCTACTTGTGAATCCTTTCGGACGGTTCGTGTTGTGAAGCGTACCGATATTGGGGCTTGTGAACCTTTTGCACGTCTGGCGATGTAACGAGCGCTGATATGTCAATTTGTGATTCCTTCCGAATTTCTCACGTTGTTAAAGAGTGCTGATATTGCGGTTTGTGAATCCTTTCGACCCGCCCGCGTTGTGAAGAGCCAAGATACGCCAATGTGTGATCCTCCGGAGCGTTTCGCGTTGTGATGAGTGCTGATATTAGGGTTTGTGGATCATTTCGAACCTTTCGCTTTGCGAAGAGTGCCAACAATGTCCGTTTGTGGACCCCTTTCAACCTTTCGCGTTGTACGGATGTGGATCCTTTCACACCTCTCACATTGTGAACTGTGTGCTGATACTGCGATTTTTGGACGCTTCGAACTTGTTCATTTGTGAAGAGCGCTGATATGTCGGTTTGTGGATCCTTTCAAACGTTTCGCGCTGTAAAGAGAGTGTGCTATCGTTGGATTTGTGGATATTTCGAACTTTTCGCGTTATGAAGGGTGCTTATGTTGGGGTGCATACGTCAAATTGTGGATCCTCTCGAACCTTTCGCGTTGTGAAGAGCGCCGATACGTCCCATTGGTGGACCCTCTCGACCGTTTCGCGTTGTGACGTGTGTGCTGATATTTGGGTATTTGGATCATTTTGAACCTTTCGCCTTGCGACGGGTGCTGATATTGTGGTAAGTGGACTTTTTCTAACCTCTCGCGTTCTGAAAAGTGCTGACCCTACGCTTCGTGAATCCTTTCACATGCAAAGAGGCTGATGATGCGGGTTGTGAATCCCTCCGCGCCCAAAGCGTTGTGAAAATTGCGGATATAGCGGTGTGTGGGTCCTTTAGCGCCTCTCGCGCTGAGAAGGATGCTGATATACTGCGTTTTATTAATCATCTAGACCCTTTCGCGTTGCGAACGCTGCTTACTTTTAAGGGTTACGTGGATAATTTTGAACGTTTCGCGCTTGTGAAAAGTGCTGGTTTTGCTGTTGGGAATCCGTTCGAACCTCTCGCATTGCGAGGGGACGGCTTTTTTTTTAAGGTTCAGGGTGTGATCCTGGTGTTAAGGGGATTTGTGATCCCAGGTCTTGAACGGTTAAGAGACCCGTGCATTGAGGCCTTCGTTGAGTGAAGGTAACCCATATAAGCCGCCATCGAAGAAGTTTTGGATCAAATATTTTTACGACCCACTGTACCGTGTAGTTGTAACACCACCTGGTAACTTGTGTGACTTACAATTTTGCTTGCGACCTTTCGCAGAACCTTTAGTATGATCATAAAAAAGCAAATAGTGTTAGTAGCACTAAGGTGTACGCACAGGCCCCATTTCGCGCCGGTAGCAGGCGCCTTACGGATACATTTCTGAAAAGTAAGCATTGGGTTTCGGTTGAAACTTCCATGCCAGTTGGGGGGTGGCGGAGGGCGGAATCCACTCGCTGGGAGGTAGAGGGAGACCGAAAGTGAACTAATGAGGGGCGGGTTGTGGGCGGTGGGCAGCCCTCTGGGGTGCACCTGAGGAAGTATGATTAGGCGAATGTACGGTTTGGGATTGAAGGCATCCCTGAGCGTTGCACGTGGCCATGCTCTGTTGCTTTGTATTGATTTGGTGACGCGGGGGAGGGGGGGGGGGGCGGGGTGCACTCACATCACGCCTGGCCTTAGTCTTAAGATTGAATTTGATGGATAAGTTTCTATGTGAGAAGTAGCTGCTGGTGGCTGATTATTTTGGGGGGGAAAGGTGGGGGCAAGGGGAAGAAGGGTTTTTGCTGGGCTGGTGTGGTCTCAGCCCATTGCTCACGAGACGCAAGTTGCGCGAACCTTCGGCTGTGTTTCAACAGTAAGACCAAACCACTGTTGTTAGACACGCCCACCGCGCGTCGAGTATAGCCGCTACCTATATACGAACTACATGTATACATGAATATTTATATACCGGCACCTGGTATATAGTCTGTGCCTGCATTCAAGCGATTTTTCCTAGCGTAGTTGGAGTGATAATTAAACTACTATAGCGGCATTGGTATATATTTATTCGGTGCCTTTTTTTAAGAGCATTTTGATCGGCGGGGTCGGAGTGATGATAGCAATAGCGCCATAAAGCGTGGAGAGCACGTCCACCATGCACGCAGACAAGATTTGTCCGCTAGCAGATTGGTTTGCGGCATTTGCTCTCAATGTCACACCTACGTGGTGCCAGTTATAAAGTGCGCTGTTCCGCGTGGAGTCGGCGTGGTATTGGAACTAGCGGCACAGAAAAGGAGAGAGAAATGTCCACCATTCGCGAATTCAACCTGCATCTGCAACGTTTTACTGGATGGTTGGTTTGAGCTTGCGGCGCGTTTTTTCTGTTTTCAGAGTGCGGAAGGAAGCGCATACCAGTACTTTGTGTATATGATAAATATATGTACATTGATATGTGTTCGTCTGGGAGAGGATCGTTTCTGGACCCCTGCGGCCAGGTCCATTATTCGAATGCCTCCCCGAGGTGATAACCGAGGCAATAATAAACCGTTGTCTCGGCACAACGAAATTTATAATGTCGGTGGGGAACTGACTCGCGGAGTGGGATTTTCCGGTGTTCCGATAGTATGCGTGAACGAGGGAAAACTGACGAGACATGCATACAATAGGTGACCTGACGTGTGCATGATTGTTAGCCCGAAAATAGTGCATAGTTGCACTCAACGCATGCTTAGTTGCCCGTAACGCGTGCATGCCTGTGTTCACGAAACGTTAGTGGTGGTGCTGATGATGCTATCGGACGAAGAATATTGTTTAACCGCTAGACTGTAAGTTTACGGTAGTTGTGGTGGTTACATTTCTCTTGCTGCTCATGGCAGACGTATTTTACTCGGACGGCGGCAGTAGCAAATACGGGAAAATAAGAGTGCCGAAGACCCCTTGCGTTTTCGTGTATGCCAAGACCGAAACAGGTACCAGTACAGTTATAGGGTTGAAAACACTGGCTATGGTTTGGGGGGCACTTGTAGGGCTTCGTTGTTTAGCGACTGAGAGCCACTCGCGCGAGTGGCTACTGCTTTTGGGGTTTTCGGTTTCGCGATATGCACTGTCATGCAATGGTTTTTGATGCGCTGTATCAACAAAGCGTGTTTAAGTCCAAATTTTGTTGGCCTTAACTCGGTAGTTAACATGGGGGTAGCCCCCTTCACCGTAGCGTTGGTTGTCTACGCACGTGCTGTAATCGGCACGTACATGTCTCGGTGAGACCGGCTGATTTCTTGCGATTATCAATACTGTACGAATTACATATCATACGGAAAAACAAGTAGTGGATTTGGTGTGCTTGATAAGGCAAGCTCGACTTCGGGTCATCTGTTTAAATGGAACCGGACGTCGTATGTACTCGTATTGTTATATTTATCATGTCCAAGGAAACAGGCGGACCGTACATGAGGAGCGTTTTAAGTTTTTTTTTTCCAATGTGCAAGCCATAACACACGAACCAAACATTTGGCTATACCGCATACACCCATACACACGTCGTCAGCTTATGGGTTACAGGTAGATCAAGGTAGTCGACACTCTACCAAGATTTGCCATCTGTGTGTAGTTCGTTTGACGCATGATGCGATAAAGGTGCACCACGTTTTTCCTGAGGCTCCTCACTTGAGGAACCCCATACCTCTGACTGGTCCTACGGTAGGGGGGATGTTAAAAACATCATTTTCACTACCGCGTTTAGGCCACTCGGGCGAGTGACTCAATTGTTTCTCTCCAAACAGAATATTTTGTTTTGCTGGTGGATCGCAAGTGACAAGAACCCAAGGTAGAGCACATCGCAAAATAACAAAGCATAAAAGCTGGAAGACCGCAAACAAATAGGGTAGTCACTCTTCCGAGTGGCTCCGGACGGCTGAAAACAAAAAAACTAAAGATGCCCCTCCCTACCGTAGCGCCAGTCCTCTCCCAAAAACTGATTTGGGGGGAAATTAAAGTGCTACCCGATGAACAATCCCATGGCCAAGGTGTACAACAAGAACTGTTGTGAAAAAAATAGTGAAATTCCGACGATTTTGGGCTAAGGTGTCCTGTCATTCAGAAACCGTTTCGGCCCAAACGTACTACCTCTGTCGTTGCACGCGTCGTTTACCGAGTATGGTTTAATTTCCGGGCAAATGAGCTAGGCCGGTGATTTGAACTTAAGGCGCGTGCTATGATACGGTTGCACCATAATTTTCTGGAGCTCCTCTTTTCAGGTCCGTTGAGGCCCATATGCAGACCCCAATCACTGGCTTTGACAAAGTTAGACCAAATTTTAAAAAGTGCAATCCGATGAGCAATCCCCTGGCCTTGGTAAAAATATCCTAATATTTATTGATTTTAACGACTCTGGATTCTTCCCTCAGGTTGTGAGCCTCGTTACTCAGAAACGATTTGGTTTTGAAGACGTACGCTACTATAGGGGTAGCATATTTTGTTTCTGAGGCTCCTCACTTGAGGAACCCTTTTCCTCACGCGAACACTGACTGTTACAAATACTGAAGGTACATTCCGATGGACAATCGCCCGAATCAAGGTGCAAACTCGGGTGCTATTGCGAAGCACAACGATGTGGGGTATTACGGAGGACCATAGTAATCAGGACCTACGATAAACACAAAAACCTATATATTCCACTCTTTTTACTAACCATATTTGGTCCTGATTACTATGGTCCCCCTGTAATAGCTCCTTAGTTGAGGAGCCCCGTCACTCAGAAGACGCGTGCTACGATAGAGGCAGCACTTTTTTGGCTGAATCGTTTTCTGAATGACGGGGCGCTCCTTAACCCAAAATCGCCGGAATTTAAATCATTTTTTGCTATATATACGCTTCGTTGTAAAACCTAGGCCATGGGATTACTCATCGGGGAGCACTTTTAATTTTATCAAATAAGGTTTTGGGGTGAGGTATATAGCTCCTCAGGTGAGGGGCCTCAGAAACAAAATGGTGCACCTCTACCGTCCGTGGCGTGCTATATACCCTTATGGTAGCACAAGTGTGAAAGCGTCAGGGACATATGCTACTAATAGTACGGTAAAGGTGCACCATATTGTTTTCTGAGGCTCCTCGCTTGAGGACCTCTAGACCTCACCTAAAAAACAGATTAAGAGAAAAATGAATGTGCGACCCGATGAACAAACCTATCTACGGCATAGGTATACAAAAATATCATAGCGCAAAACAAGGATAACATTCCGACGATTTTGGGTTAAGGAGCCCCGTCGTTCACAAACAAAAAAGCCGAAAAGTGATACCTCTATCGTAGCACGCGTCCAGGACCACAACCAGGACGGTTTAGTATTCCTTGAGAGGGCTCGGCCCAAACACCGGCATCTCCCAAACGAACACTCCAACGACGTGTTGGTTCGTTTGTTCGTGTCCGCTTTAGTCACTCCTATAGTGGGGGAGACCCTCGAATGTCCGGTTCTCCGGATTCTTGGTCCAGTCCAACTTGCGACTAATTTAGACGCTTAGACACATGCTACGATAGAGGTGCACCAGTTTTATTTTCTGGTTCTCCTCACTTGAAGAGCTCTGAACCTCGCCCACAAACTGATATTGAGTAAACTGAAAGTGCAACCCGATGAACAAACCTATGGCCCACGTTTTGCAAAATATTCAGATGGAAAAACAAGAACGGCATGGCGACGATTTTGGGTTAAGGAGCCCCGTCATTCACAAACAAAAAGTCCAAAAAGTGCCACCTCTATCGTAGCACGCGTCTTTACTACGATAGGGCTAGCAAGGTTTGGACAAAGTACTGCAGCCTGACAAAAGGCTCCTCAACCAAGGACCTACCCACTACGGGTGGAAAATGCCATTTATTTGTGTTTAGCATTTTTTTTCGTTACATGCCTGGGCCGTGGGACTGTTCATCGAGTTGCATTTTCATATTTCTCCGACCCAGTTTTTTGTGTGAGGTGACGTATGCTACGGTAGACGTGCACCCTTTATTTTCTGAGGCTCCTCACATGCGGAGGTCCATACCTCTCCAAAAAAACTATTTTGGGAAAAATAAAAGTGCTACCCGATCAACGCTCCCATGGCCTAGGTATACAACGAAAGTTATTGCAAGATAAAGAACGAATTTTCCGACGATTTTGGGTTAAAAGAGCCCCGTCGTTCAGAAACCGTTTCTGCCAAAATGTGCTACCTCTATCGTAGCACGCGTCAGGTATAGAGCTCTTCAAGCGGGGAGCCTTAGAAAAAAACAGGTACACCCACGCGGTAGCATGCGTCTTTCATGAGACATACTTTTATCGTCACACGGAGACGCGTGCTACGACAGCAATTTTCGGCTTTTTTTTGTTTCTGAACGACGGGGCTCCTTAACCCAAAATCGTCGGAATGTCATTCTTGTTTTGTAGTGTGATTGGTTTGGATACCTAGGCCATGGATTTGTTCATCGGGTTGCACTATCAGTTTACTCAAAATCAGTTGTTGGGTGAGGCTTAGAGCTCCTTAAGTGAGGAGCCCGAGAAACAAAATGGTGCACCTCTATCGTAACATGCTACGATAGAGGTGCACCAGTTTTTTTCTGGGACTCCTCACTTGAGGAGCTCCGTACTTGAACCAGAAACTGTTTTATGTAAACTAAAAGTGCAACCCGATGAACTAACCCATGGCCCTAGGTACACAGAAAAATCAGATTGCAAAACAAGAATGGCATCTCGACAATTTTGGAGTTAAGGAGCCCTGTTATTCGGAAACAAAAAAGCCAAAAAGTGCTACCTCTATCGTACGATGGTCTAGTGGGTTAACCTCGTCACCACTAAGGTCGATTCCGCAGGTTCGAACCCCCCCGAGTGCATACTCGTACTCGTAGGGACCTTTTCTTGTGCAAAAAAAAACAAAATTGACTTGCGGAAAGCGCGAGAGCGTGAGTTAGCAAATTTCGATGAAAATCGACGAGCGGTGGAACGCCGAACCCTCTGCGCGATAGAAATGAAGGCACGCACCGGGGGGGAGAAGGGACGACACCTGTGACCACGGCTTGTCCAGAAGCTGGCAAGTAAAAGTGAGATTGAAAAAAAAACAAAAAAAAACACCATAGTCTAGATTCTTGATACTTGAAACAGGCAATGCGGTTGATTGACGTGGCATCAAGCACGTTGAGAGCGTGTGCAAGACGGGTGGAGACGTGACCGGTGGACATATAGTTTTGACAAACATGGACATGTGGTTTATCTGAGGCTACTTCTTTGGGGGTATCTAGGTAAATGCCAGGCTGTGGTGCTTTGCGTTGTGAGTGTTTTCCGCAAACACAGGAAGGTATTCCCACACCAGGAACCTATCCTCTGAACTTTCAATGTGACGGCATACAGCATTCAGACGGCTCGATCTCTGCCCACGCCACGGTCCATCCGCGCGGTACTCGCTCGGTCAGTCACCCCGCACAAGCGAAATACATCCCGGTGCAGGCTGCTGCAACATCCCCCCTGCCCGACGCATAGCTGCCGCTGGCACAAACCGAGCATCCCGGTCACGGCCCGATACCAGCGTGCGCCCTCCATCCAACAGAACCCCGATTCTTCCCCAGCTCTCCGTCGCTGCTACACCCCTCGAGCTCGGTGAGTGTGACCGTCGGTCCCAAGCGGGCATTCCTTAGCTAAAGACGACTCAGAAGACAACGTTGCACTATCGAATGCCTTCCTCACGCCTCGCTAAGTGGTCGTTTTGCACCGAGCGGACCAGTGCGAAAGGCCAAACCTTGCCGACTGTTCAACCTGCATCTTTTGATAATTTGCGAGAGCCGTTTACAAACGTCTCAACCCACCTACCCACCTCAACCTCGTAGACTTCGTACGATATTGTATATGTAGTCGTGCATGATTTTGCCCAATCAGCTTCTAGCAACTGGCGTAGATATATATACCTGATATGTCTGCGTTCTTTACCACGACCATTCTAGATGCAGTACCGTTGAGACCGGGGTATCAACTCTATCGCGTCGCCACCACAAGAGTGGATGACACGAGTATGTGGAAACGTAGCCCGCCTTCAAAATAGCGTTATTAGTCGCAAGGAAAGATGCATGTGAAGCGCGTGCGCGTTAACCCCGTGAATACCGCCACGTGCAAGACACCGCGAACTCCGACATGTGTGGTATATCCGCAAGATAAGTACATGCCTACTCGGAAGGGTTCGTCGCTGAGACAGAGCGATTCCTCGCAGCAGCGAGGATTCTACAAGCACCTGACAACACGGGGACATTCGGAACGTCGGAAGGGAAGAAGAACCAAGGTGATCACGGGTGACTCCTGAGCCAACCTACTTGATGTAGAGCCGTCGCCGACACCACGACTACCCTCGTGGCGCAAAACGGGGCCCACGCCGCCATCGTTTGGGTCTCTGCCCCATTCGGATAAGGGACGGAAGCTGGCGGAGAACACCCGGGTTGGTTATCCCGCGTGGTAGATCAGATAGAGGCGGTACTTTGCAACACACGTCGCGATGGGCCCAAATGTCCGAACGGGAAGTGAGAAACCGCGTCGCTGTGATGATCGAATCAGTCGACATGAGCGTGGCCGTATCGCTAGCTTCTCACGGAGCGCTTGGGACCGCGTCCAGAACCGCCGTGGTCGCAGTCGTTCGGAACGCTACCGCGGCAGCAATACTGCCAGAGGATCGGTTTGCCGCTGCTGCGGAGGCGGGGCCACCCGCACCTCTGGCGTCACGCGATAACCCCAAGCGCGTCGTCACCCCGAGTATCACCTTGGAAGGCATCAGACGACCCCTGTCGCTGTGGTGGCGAGCGCGGCGATGGGCAGGGCTTACTCGGTCGCGGGAACGGCCGCGGTTAAGATCACCGTTGCCATGGGAGTGGCAGCTGCACGGAGGCAGGATGCGCCGTGTGGTCGTGTCGCCATTGACGGTACCACCCGTTGCCTTGGCCTGACGCATGCAACAATAAGGGTAACACCTTTATTTTAAAGGTCCTCCTCACTTTGTTACTTAGATTAAGGGGTTCTGTGTTTTGCCCAAAACGCCAATTTGATATATACGATGAACAATCTCATGGCCTGGGTATATCGTATCGAAAAATATTGTCAAACACAACTGGGATTCCAACGAAGCGTGCTACGATAGAGGTAGCTCTTTTTGGCAGAAACCTTTTCAGCATGACGGGGCGCACCTTAACGCCAAATGTTGGAATTTCGTTCCCTTTTTGCAATAACTTTCGTTGAATACCTAGCCTTTGGGATTGTTCATCGGGCAGCAGTTTTAAGCTTCCCCAAATCAGTATTTTGGGGAGAGGTATAAAGCTCCACAAGCGAGGAGCCTCAGAAATAAAAGGGTGCACCTCCACAGTAGCATGCGTCCAACGGCATTTCGTAGTTCATGCGTGCTACGATGGAGGTAGCACTTTCGGGATTTTCGTTTCTGAATGACGGGGCTCCTTAACCCAAAATCATCGGAATTTCATTCTTGTTTTGCGATATGATCTTTGCGTATACCTGGGCCATAGGTTTGGTCATCGGGTTGCACTTTCAGTTTTCTCCAAATCAGGTTTTGGGCGAGGTTTAGAGCTCCCCAAGTGAGGAGCCCGAGAAACAATGATACCATTCACCTCTATCGTAGCACGTGTCAGTTGTTCACGTGGGGATCCCCGACCGTCAGACATGTATGTGCTACCCCTGTCGTGGTAAGAGTCGCCTTCATGGCAGAGGTCGCCGACACATCGATCGTGGTGACTGCAGTAGAGACACCACAACTAAGCGCCCTCGCAATGTGTGGGGAGTCAAGCCTTGAGAAGCAAATGTGTTGGTTGATGACACTCTCGCCAATTGACGGATAGCAAACAAAGACCTCGATGCACCACAAATAGTACAGTAGGTATAACGATACCATTGTAGCCCAACGGTAGATCGTCGACCAACAAATTTGGTAGCGGAGGTTCTGGGAGCGTTATTCCTAACGGTACACCGCGCAATGGACGCGCTTTGCAACAAGCCACGGCCCGTCCGACCGCATAAGGAGGATGCGATATTGTTTACGCGATTTGGCCTTAAGGCAAGGGTCTGCACAGGGCGGAGATTATTAAAGATACTACACCAAATAACCACTGGGCGCGGCCCAGTCAGAGCGGGCTATTGCAGAGATCCATTGCTAATAAGACAAGATACAAAGCAACAAAAGACACATGCTACGATAGACATTCAACATTTTGTTTCTCGAGCTCCTTCACTTCGAGGAGCTTTAAACCTCTCCAAAACCTGAGTTTGAGAAGAATGAAAGTGCAACCCGATGAACAAACCTATGGCCTAGATAATATAGTAAAAAATCATATTGCAACACAAAAATGACATTCCGACGATTTTGGGTTAAGGAGCACCGTCCTTCAGAAACAAAAAAGCCAAAAAGTGCTACCTATATCGTAGCACGCGTCAAAAGGGGGAGGGAGGGGGAGTCCCACTTGTTTTTTTTGGTTGGAGAAGAGCTGCGTTTAGCTTGGTCTACACGCCACAGAGGTTCACACGAATACAGTCGTCATATGGAAGAGCTTGACTTTAAAGGTGGAGACGTGTCCCCTGTGTTGAAGTTCATTTCGTCCTTTAGACGACGGATTCCCGTAACACTTGCTCGGCGTTCATGGTTTATTTCCAACGAATAGTTGACCGGGATCCTCTAAAAAAGGAGTTCCGCGAGGAAAGCGGAGAGAGCGAACACAAACAACTGATTATCGAATCGTCGTCCCCTACGCTTCCATACATTGATTGTTTCTTGGGGGGAGGGGGTTCCCCTCTTTTCTGTGTCGATGCCCGCAAACATCCCCGACCTTCAGTGTTTAGCCCAGATTGTGATAGGAAACGAAGCGAGAACGTTTTTGCTTTTCTGCGAGAGCGCTTTCTACGGGGGGCCCTCACCAGTCCGGCGTGGACGATTTACCCCGCTCCAGTTCGCTCGGCGGTACACGTTTCGCGCGAGCGTGGTACGTTGATGTAGTCCAGTTTGTCTGATGCTGAGGTAGAGTCAGTGATTGCTAACGACGGAGTTAGCATACTCTCTGCTGGCTGAGGCTGACAGTGCGCAGCCCTCCATTTATTATATGATTCGCGAGTACAACCACCCGGTGCGCACAACACATTTTACATAAAAATAATCCTCCTGAGGATATTATAAGATATTAGTCTATTGCTGTAGCGCTCGCTAGGAACTCGAACCGGTAGACATCGGTAACAACTGTCGCCAACCATGTGCTTAGGTCGGAAGCGGGAAAGACCCTACCCAACTCAACCCAACCCAACCCAACCCAACCCAACAAAACAACAATGCTTTGAGGTCGCGAGTCATTGACACTACCTACTGGCAAGTGTTACATTTCGGAGATTCCGGTCATCAAGTGGAACATGGAAAAACGGACACGCGAAAAATGGGCGCGCGAGACTGGAAATGAGCGCCTAGTTTTTGGCGTCGTCGGAAAATATGAGCTTACTTCGCTCGTGATGATACATCTGAACACAGTCCAGGTATGATGTGTACTGTCTCGTTACATCATACCCATACATTCTCATTAACAGCATGCACCCTCTTCGACACGTGCTACGATAGAGGTAGCACTTTTCGGCTTTTTTGTTTCTGAATGAAGGGGCTCCTTAACCCAAAATCGTCGTTTCTGAATGAAGGGGCTCCTTAACCCAAAATCGTCGGAATGTCATTCTTGTTTTGCAATATGAATATTTTGTATGCCTAGGCCATGGGTTTGGTCATCATGTTGCACTTTCAGCTCACTCAAAATCAGTTTGTGGATGAAGTTCAGAGCTCCTCAAGTGAGGAGCCTCAGAAACAAACCGGTGCACCTCTATCGTAGCATGTGTCCTTCAACGTATCAGCTCACGGCTACAGGTTTACACGTATGGATACGTCGGCGTCCCCGATGGTCTAGTGGGTTAACCTCGTAACCACCAAGGTCGATTCCGCAGGTTCGAGCCGCCCCGAGTGAATATACTTGTACTCGGAGGGACTTGTTCTTGTGCAAAAACAAATAGACCTGCGGAAAGCGGGAGAGCGAGTTGGCAAAAGTTCGATGAAAATCGACGAGCGTTGGGAATGCTGAACCCTCTGCGCGATAACAATGAAGGCACGTACCCGGGGGGAAAAGGGAGGACATCTTTGACCACGGCTTGTCCAGAAGCTGGAAAGTAAAAGTGAGATTTGAAAAAAAAAAAAAGTAACAAAAATGATCCCGCTATACCAGGTATATTTCTAAAAATTAAAAAATATAACCCTTCTTCAGCTGTTAGATCGAATGTTAGTATTTGGCCGAAACTCAACTTTGCAAGCTACGTATGATACTTCTATTGCGCGTGCTGCGGGGTATGTGTGTCCTCGTGAAATATATATGTCGGTGATTCCCCTACTAGTACCAGGGTCAACGGTACGACTTTTCAAAGACGTTCCGTATATATACAACTAAAGGTATATTTCTGGAGTGGTCGCTAGGAATGGCCCAGGCAGGCTGGCTTAACTACACTTTTTAGCACGACTGGCCGAAGCAGGATGGCTCTCTAGCGCCAGCAGCTTACAGCAGGCGACGATGCACGATGCACAGCTCGACGATTAGCCCGCAGCAGGGGGGCCAGCGTCAGCATCTGAGGTGACGTACGCACGGCACTGTACCTGTATAGCCGGTACTCTTTGTCAGCAACGAATGACAGCAAGCGTATATGGCATGCACACCTTCACGCAGAGCTCGACACTGGCAGCGCCACAGCGCAACAGGAATACTAAAACACGGCGGTTGGGGGAAACGTCCTGCTGTTGCTCTGCCCGCCTGCTGGTGCTGCTGCTGCTACTGATGCTCTGCTGCTGTATGGGTGTGTCTGTAGCTGCCTGCTGCTTTACTGTGGTTCGTGCGTGTTGGTTTACCAGTAGTATTCTCTGCAAGGGGCTCCCAATGGTGCCGGTATGCACCAGCCCAATGTACCGGCATTAAGTAGGATACCAGCACTATTGGAATAGGGTTGCGATACGTAGTTACTTTCATTATTAGGAGTTCCTGTCGTGCCAAGCAATTTTCCCGCATTATAGAGAGTAACGGCAATATTCAACCGGCACTATAGATAGCCCGTACTTGATCAGCAATGACAGCACACGTTTACACACCTTCAAGCAAAACAGCTCGACATTACACAACGCAAGACAGCATCACAGGGAGACAAGAACGTGGCTGAAATGAGAAAGATCCTGCTCTGCTCTGTTCGGCCTGCCTGCTGCTGCTACTGTTCTGCTGCTGTTGTACGAGTGAGTGTGTCCGAGACTGACTCCTTCTCCGACGGGGTCTCTGTGTGTTTTGATTTTGCTCTTTGGCCGTGTATGTACTACTCTATATAATCATATTAATAGCCTATCTACACGGGGCTCCCAATAGGGCCGCTATGTGCCAGCCCAATATATCGGTACACTTTGGGACACCAGCACTATTAAAATTGGGTTGCCAAACATAGATTCTATAGAGAGTTTCAGGGTTGTCAAGCGATTCTAAGGGCATTATAGAGCAGTGGTATTATTCAACCGGCACTACTATAGACTCGTACTCTGCCCACCTCGTACGTTGCCTACCTATTATTATGTGTGTGAGTTTGTAGTATTTGTCAAAATGTTTGGCCGTACAAGATGCAAGAGAGGTCGTTTTTCCGAGCCTCTTTTTCGGTTCGTTTGTGGCTCTTTATGACTGCTGTTTTTGCTCTAGGCAGGCTGCATTTTTTCTGTTGTACGTACGTAGCGGTGCGATATGATAGCTATAGGAGTACGCTTTCCCGCCAATGGCGAAAGCGTTTTGAGTGTTTTACTCGCAGACTTTTACATTTTCGGCACTGCTGCTTCGCTGTGCTGCTTCGCTGTGGTCTACCTATAACAGGAACTACGTGCGTTGTGCAATTTAGTGCTTCTTTAGTGCTTCCGCCGGCTCTTCTACTCACAGTTTTTGTTTTCTATGTAACCACCCCATTGTCAACACAGATCCTCAGCGCTATACTTAATGTATACCGTGTCTTACACGAACCAAACATAAAAAGCCTCTGTATGATAGATACACGAGTATTCAGTCGGGTTGATTTGGGTCTTATTTCTTGCGTCGCCCTCGTTATTATTATAACACGCCTCCGAAGGGAAATCTTGTATCGACTGTCATCTCGCTTAGTTTTGAATGCTTGCTTTTCAGCTCTGATTCGAGTTTCGATATACCAGTATCGATTTTGTTTTGTTGTTTTGCGTTTTTTTTTTTGTCGTCCCCCCCACGCCCGATTTTCGTTACATTCATCGTTTTTGTTTTGCGTTTTTTTCGATGTTCTCGCTTCTTTTTTACTTTTTCTCGATTCTGATTAGACGTTCGATAAATAGTTTTCTTTTTTATTCCGACATATACTGTTCCGATATTATTGTTTCTGGTGTTTTTTTCCGATAATTTTCATCATCGTACGTGCAAGTTCTGCACCAATGATCCTAGATCTCACCAGATGTAGTATATTATTATTTTTTTGGTGAAAATTCATACAGTCGTACACGCTTTGTCTTTTACCTGTTTCTTCATGCTCAAAATCCCCCAACAAAACACACCCAATTCTTATAGAGCTACAGCAGTTGCACGTGCTGTCATCGAGCATCTACCACCAGCACAGCACAGCGCCATGGGCGGAGCCGTGACCCTACCGCTAGTGTGTACATATACACCTGGTACGTATTTTGTTATCCCATATTATCGTCGCACGTTTTCTTTCTCTCTCTCCCTCTCTAGTCGTAACTCAGATCAGGGGCCACTATAAGCAGGCTCTTCTCTCGACGTCCCACTACGGTACGCGTCTCCATTTTTATCACAATATTAATGAAGCAGTTTTTTCCCTCGTCCACTCGCGTCGAATCGTGCTTATCCACGCTACGAAGCGCTCTCGTCAGTTGTGTCGCTAGAAATAATAATCTCCTTGCCGAGATTTTAACCCCTGACTCCCACCCTAGTAGTATTCGAGGTCAACCTCTAGACCACCGGGGCTATATTACAAAGAAATATCTAAAAAAAAACAAATCACAACACGAACGAGAGAACATTAGCCGCTTTGATCGCAACTACTGTATGATGGCATATCAAGCAACACATTCACCCAACCATTCACAGCATTTATCTACGGCGCATGCTCTACCCATCACGAGCAAAACGTTGCCATAACGACAGCATGCACGCAAGTGCTAGTCCGTCAACACGAGCCAATGATGGAATGCCGTGTTCGGAACGCTCCTCCTCCCAAATCAAAATAGAGTACAAGAAAATGCATAACACGCAAATCTACTCCTACTATACGCGGACGTCAAATCAGAAGAAAATCAAGATTATATAGACGTACCACATTCGTCTGAGTGAAGAGACTCTAAACTACGCGGTGCAGCACGTCACCCTAAATAGGCGGAGACAAGCGTGCACCTGCTAAAGAGGTGATGCGGTTGTAAGCCCCAACTGCTACGAGGTACCATAGAGGTAGCACGTTTTGACTGAAACGTTTTCCAAATGACGCGGCTCATTAACCCAAAATGGTCGGAATTTCAATCTTTTTTGGAAATGCGTTTGGTTGTGTACCTAGGCCAAGGAATTATTCATCGTCAACAATAGCACTTTTAATTTTCTCCAATTCAGTTTTTGGGTGAGGCATATAGCTCCTTAAGTGAGGAGACTCAGAAACAGTATGGTGCACCTGCACGGTAGCATGTGTCCCGCGGAGGAAACGCCTCAATCAGAGATTTTTTTAAAACCCACACA